>CAKNYM010048656.1:205105-218957 GCA_932195095.1 Andricus curvator
AATGGTGGACAATGGACATCATACCATTTTCTCCAAAATGTCTCAAGTCTATATTAAGAAATTCTCTCAAAATGATTAAGGGTATCAATTTTGTTAATAATTAAATAAATTATACTACAAATTGAATAAGAAAAAATACCGCCACAGAATTTTCACTTCCATTTTAGATAATATTTCTCAGCTTACTTACTTGTTTGAAAAATATTGTCAGACTGATTCAAGTTATCAACAATGGGTGTCTGATCAAATTAGCCTCCCATCCAAACATTTTATAATCTCTTGGGGAATTTATTGCTTCTTTGACAGTGGAAAAATTCTTAATTATATTCAGGGTAACCCCAAAATGTGTGAGGTCTTGTCAGTGATACCAACTTTGGCATGTAGAATGTTACTACCCATTCCTGGATAAACAGAGTGACTTCCGGTCCAGTTCGATCTGGGGTCCTTTCTAGGGAATTTAAAAATATTCAGTTTGCGAAAATGTAGTGAACTTTGAAATCGTTAGTATGTTAGCACTGAAAACTGACAGTTGAAAGCATCATGATTGAAAACGTTGAAAATTAATGCTATTTTTTACCCAAATTCTTAGACTTCCCAATAAAAATAATCGTGAAATCTTAACGATAATTTTTCAATTAACTCGAAAAGAATTACCTGTAAAATCAAGTGCCTTCTACCAGGTCTCTCGACTTTAGAATTTGCTACGTCGGTTGTGAGGAATGTAACACAACCTCTAAATTGGGTCGTGTTACTGTTTTATTGGGGTTTTTTTTCCTACAAGAACCTTCATGATACTTCTTCAAAACCACGACAAAGTAAAAAGTAATCATACAGTGATTTGTGTCGAATAAAAACCCATGCTCAGAATCTTTGTTTATTGTTTTTTAAAATAATTTTTATCAAATTCCATGTATCAATAACGTTGTCAATAATTTGTAATGCCAATTATTGCTGTTATTGTGTACTTCAATCGTTGTATGTAATGATACCAATAAACGGTATTACAAATTATTGACAACATTATCAAGTACAATATTTCAAATTTGAATATCCCGCCCGCACGGCCGCTTGCAATTTTAGTTCCCCCATTTCTCACATGAGCGCACGTGTCGCTCCATAAGCGGCCATATTGGAAATATTTGTTTCCAATTTTTATCACTTGATACCAGGGTGGAGTACGAAAAAAATCTGGAGTTAAAAGTAACTGCCCAACTGTCATTAATTCCGCGCTTCGCGCTATTTTTCAAAAATTTGGTTTGGAATAGTTTTGTGGTCAAAATTGTGACAGATATTTATTTTCCGAAAAATCTGCCACCGCATGTGCATAATATGTTTCGGCGCATATGGAATTGGCGCGAAATTTAAAAACAAAAAATACTCTTAAGTGTACAACAAAAATTGTTTGGTGACTTAATTAACTACAATTATTGCGTGCATTCATTGCTTCACTCAAATCGTTTTATTTCATTAATACGGAATATAATTCATTCACGTCTATTTTAAGTTTTGTACTGATTTATTATGTCAAAAACTCCACTTTATAATATTTTTTCAACAGTTATTTTTGGAATCGTTTGGTGGTTCATATTGCGCATAAGAGTTTATAGACCATTCATCATGTATATTTATTAGAGAAAAAGTCATATATGATATTTTATCTGCCCTAATCCTGAAATTTAGTGACAATAAAATACGTATAAACGCTCAATATGAAGTGGTCATAAGCCATCTAAGGCTTTACAAATTTTCAGGAAGTGTTAAAAAAATCTGTTTGTTGAAATTGTTCATTACGAGTACATTCTACAAGTTCTGTTCACGATGAAGAAAAATATAGATAAAATTCCTGAAAAACTGAAAAAAACCTTATATTCTAACACTAATAACTTAGAAGATATATTTTGGAGGATATTATTTTGGAGCAAATTTGATACATCTTTACTTCTGTGCCGATTATTTTACACTTCAAATGCACGGGAAGCGATTTATTATCATAAAACTTAGTTACGAATAGTATACCATTAAGCCATTTCCCTTTCAGGGTAGGCGTGACACTACCCGATTCGGGTAGTGTTTCTAGGTGGATAGTTTCTTGTAGTAAATAACTACAAGTATGGGCTCACCACACCCACGATGTGCCAACAGCATGCAGTATTCTCGAATGGTCACCCATCCAAATACTAACCGCGCCTAACGCTGCTTAACTTCAGTGATCCGACGAGAACTGGTTTTTTCAGCGTGTGTCAACTTTGAAAGACACTTATTGCGGCAATATTAGAGGTTTTTTTGGTAGAATACGAATCTGAAGGCGAAAATGTTCTATCTTTTCGCGTTTTTCAGAAAAACAGGATTAAAAAGTGAAAAAAAAAAACAAAAAATTGTTTGCTGTTTCTGAAACCTAGTATCAAACAAACCGGAAATGCTAATGGTTTCTAATAGGGCTAAAATTGAAGGCTGATGCATGTACACCAGACTCTGTTCAGGAACAATGTCGGGGGTTGCCTGCAAATAGCCTTGTTCATAAAGCGCGTATATCGAAACGTAAGCAGTCAGGGCCGTCCGAACCGTTTCCATAATATTGCGCAATATACTTGACTGGGTAGTAGTGCACTGCGTCCCTTCAGAGGCGGAGTCGCAACCGTCTCTCTCCCTGCCCCCTGAGAAACTGATGGGACCATAAATTCTAGGAATTCATCAACCGCGTGTGACCGCGCGTTCATGAACTGAGAGTCTGGTGTACTATGACACTATGTTTTCGAAAATGACACTATGTTTTCGAAAATGACCTTATGTTTTTTCTACGAACATTAAATCTTGAATATCTCCGAAAATATTGATGCTACAAAAAAAGAAGGTTAGTCTCAGATTCAGTGCCTCAAAATTAAGATATTTTTTTCAGTTTTTCGTTAACTTTATCTACTTTTTTTCTCCATCATGGACTGAACTTTTTGAATGTACCCGTAAGGAGCAATTTAAAAAAACTGATTTTTTCACTCTTTCTCAACATTTTAAAAGTCTTCTAAAGGTCAATCGGTATTGAAAATTCAGACGTTTTTTTCGTTATTAAATTATAGGGCTTAGGGCCTTAGGCAGATAAAATGACATATGTGACTTTTTCTCTAAGAAATAGACATGATAAATGGTATATATAATGTCAAAAAAATAGTTAATTTATTCATGCGCGGTCGCAGTGGGTCGATTTCGTCCCAAGCGAAATTGAGCTTTGATATTCCTGGCCTACCGAAGAGGGGCAGGGTGCGGCACCCCCTCATAAAAAAACTTATTATAGGTACGAACCTGCACGCGCAGTCGGACCGGCCTCGGCCAGTCAGTTGCTTACTGTCGCCGTATATGAACTTTTTAGCGCGACGAAAACGACCCAGTGGGACCGGCGCGTGTGGGTAAAAGTTGCGATTTAAAAGTTTTGTTTTTCTCGATTTATTTATTTATTTTTCAATCTTTTAGTGCCAGTTTTAATTTAAAATCACTTTTATGTATAGAAATAATAATGATAATCCATGGAAATTTTTTTAAATTATAAATAATTTTTGAAATGTTGAAATTTAGGCCAAATTATTTTTTTGTGTGTTTCGCTCAAAATACCAATTCATAACAAAAAATGTAATAACTTTTTTACTTAAACAATCGTGGGTTCACATGCTAGAAGAATTCAAAAGTATTAGCGAATGTTTAAAAAATTTTTAAAGGGATTTAACACGTTGAAAACTGTACGTGGACGTTTTCGATCCAGTGCGACCGCGGAAGCAGCGAAATCACAGTGCAAATAGTTTTTAATGCATACAATACTGCTTTATACTAATAATTAGATTTTAAATAAATTGTTTAAACAATTTATTATTGTTTTGAGCAATTTTCTCAAAAATTTTCCACTTCATTCAATTTTCAATTAGAAACAGGTAATAGTTGATTAATATTAACAAACGTAATTGTTTAAACGATTTATTATTATTTTTAATAATATTCTCTTAGAACAATGCTAGAAAATTGCAGTTTTTTTTTAATTTTCAGCTATTTGTTCACTTTTCACTTGGAGTGAGTTAAATAATTAATTAGAGTTAACAATATTATTTGTTTAAACAATTTACCATCATTATTAATAATATTCAATTTGAATAATTCTAGAAAGTTGCGGTTTTTTCTGAAATTTACAACTATTTGTATACTTTTCACAAGGGGTGAGTTAATAATTAATTCAATTTAGCAAAAATAATCATTTAAACAAATTATTATTGTTTATAACTATGTTCTTCTTTATTAATGCAATATAGTTGCGAGTTCTTCTGAAATGTTCAACTTTTACCCACTTTTTACTTAGTAAAGGAATAAATAATGCAAGTTAACAAAAATAGTTGTTTAAACAATTTGTAACTGTTCATAACTATCTTCTCTCAGATAAGTGCTAAAAAGTTGCGGTTTTTTCTGAACTCTTTAAATTTTTGTCCACTTTTCACTTAGTGAGGTAATAATTAATGCAAGTTAACAAACATGTTTACTTAAACAAGTTATTATTGTTTATAACTATATTCTCGTAGAGACGTAGAGTCATGCTAGAAAGCTGCTTTGTTCTTAAATCTTTAGTTTTGCTTTAATTTTTTAGTTATGAACAAATAATGAGTGAACCTCGACAAGAATCATTTTTCAAACAGTATTTTACTTTTTTAGGGGAATTATTTTTGCTCTATTCCCAATGTTTAAACAAATTAATTTTAACAAAAAAGCTATCTTACACAAGAGAAAAAAACAAAGCATGGAATAATTAGGAGTAGGTGGGAGACCTAGGTGTGTAAATGACTATTAAAAGTTTTGTTTTAAATTACAACAAAAAGTTTATTGCGGAGCGTAAAAGAAAAATTTGGAATTGAACAGATTTTGATATCAGCCCCCATCCAGCAAAATATATTCACGAAAAAGAAAGAGATTGTTTGAAATATGTTTCTCTCTAATGTTTATTTATCATTTGTTCATAACTAAAAATGCAAAGTAAAGTTAAACATTTCAGAAGAAACCGCAACTTTCTAGCACTTATCTAAGAGAAAATAGTTATAAGCAATAATAAGTTGTTTGAACAACTATTTTCATTACTTGCATTAATTATTACCTCACTGAGTTAAAAGTGGGCAAAAAGTAAAAATTTTTAGAAAAAACATCAAATATCTGGCATTAATATAGATGAAGATAGTTATTAACAATAATAATAATTCGTTATAACAATTATTTTTGCTCAACTTAAATAATTATTAAGTCACTCCATGTGCAAAATAGACAAATAGTTAAAAATTTCATAAAAAACCGCAACTTTCTACCATTCAGCAAAGAGAATATTATTAACAATAATAATTTGTTCAAGCAATTATTTTTGTTAATTTGAATTAATTATTACGTCACTGTAATTGAAAAATGGACAAAAGTTCAAAAATTCAGAAAAAAACCGCAACTATCTACTATCAATATAGAAGAAGATAGCTATAGACAGTAATAATTTGTTTAAACAATTATTTTTGCTATATTAAATTAGATATTAACTCACTCCAAGTGAAAAGTGAACAAAATTGGAAAATTTCAGAAAAAAACGCAATTTCTAGCATTATTCAAAGATAATATTATTAAAAATAATAATAAATTGTTTAAACAATCATGCTTGTTAATATTAATGTTAACAATAATATTCATTAACATAACATTAACGTTAACCTCTCTCTAATTGTAAATTGGACAAAAAGTGGAAATTTTTTTTTAAAACTGCGACTATTTATCTCCATTCTAAGAGGTAATTGCTAAAAACATTAATAAATTGTTAAAACAATTTATGTAAACATCTAGTTATCAGTATAAAGTAGTTTTTTATGTATTAGAAACAATTTAAATTTTTAAAAACTGCAAAAAAATCATAATTATCACCAAAAACTCGCAAAACCCATTTTTTCACTTATGGGGGTTTTCGGGACCCTATAAAACAGACTTATGGGGGTGATATTTGAAAAGTAATGTTTAATTCGTATTCTATGGCTAATTGTGAAAAGAAATGTTGAGTTTCAACTCGATTCAGCTAATATTGAGGATTCTGAATAAAATTTACAAAAACGTATTTTTTTCTTATGGGAAATACGTGTTAAACTTCATGGGGCTTGCGCCACTTCTAAATATCATTAAAAAAAAATACATAGATTTATTTTTGTGTGAATTCGAACCCGGGCGTTATTCATGAAATTTCGGAAAAAAAATTCCAATGCATTTTTGGACCACCCTAGTGGACACACATATTTTCACGACTTTTTGTTTGGACTTCAAACTTTGTTTAAGCGCACGATCTCAAGTAAATCCGAATTTTCAGCCAATTCATCGCTCCTTTTGGCCTCCTTGCTTTTGAAGACCAATAATATCTATATTTTCATAAAATATGTCCACGTGGACAGATTAGGGGGGGGGGGGCGCCGTTCCCCACCACCTCACCCCCGCCCACGCCCCGCGGGGTGGGGTCAAAAAGTGGTGAAAAATTGTCCACGTGGTATATGGATGACCCCAAATTGGTTTAAGCCAGGTGTGAGTGTCTATGAGTATCCAAAAAATCCGATTATATGTATCGAAATGTCGGTATAAGGCCTTTTTTCAGGTCCCGCTATTCATACCAAAAAAATCCGGCTATTTGTATTGAAATTTCGGTACCCGTGGCCACGGCATTCTCAAAAAGTTGCGAGGTAGAGGTAAAGAGTTGGTTCTCAGTTTCCCGCCCTCATTATGATATGTGCAGATAATATATTTAGCTTGAGACAAATCATAGAAAAAAGTTTGAGGGTAAACAATGAAGTTTTCTGTGCATTTGTTGATCTGAAAAAAGCAGACAGCAAAGTGAGTGTGAGAGTAAATGGGCAACTGAATGACTGGTGCGATATTCGGCAAGGCGTTAGACAAGAATGCGTTGTGTGCTCTTGGCTGTTTATTGTATTCATGGATAAATGTCTAAGAAGGGCCCTCCTCGACGAAGAAGGTGTGGATCTCGGGACCCTGAAGTTGCGTGGGTTAGCGTTTGCAGATGATAAGGTTGTTATCGCAGAGTCAATCGAAGGCTTGCAGAGAAAGTTGAGCAGACTGAATACTAGCATGAAGAACATGGGCCTTAAAATTAACGTGGATAAAACAAAAATTATGGTGTTTGAAGGAAAGGATGAGAAAATAGTATGCAACATTGTCTTAGACGATGAGAGGATAGGAAAAGTTAATAAGTACGTAGTATATCTAGGTATTTTATTTACGAGAGGTAGCCAGGCGTTTAATCGAGGCTAGGAAGGTTATCGGCAGGGTAGGAGCCATTGCCAGAAGTAAAAAGATAACAAATAAAGCTAAAATTTCTATATATAAAATTCTGTACTTGCACCCACTGCGCTGTACGGTAGCGAGACCTGGACCTGTCAAGAAAAGGATAACAGCAAAGTTAACGCGGTTGACATGTAATACCTGCGTAATGTGTGCTGTAAAACGCTAATGGACAAAGTCAGTAATCAGATAATCTGACACTGAATTGACACTGTTTGACAAGAGTGAAAGAAATTTGATGAGATGGTCTGGGTATGTTAAGAGAATGAAAGATGAACGACTGATGAAACAAGTATATCGAGGTAAAATAAATGGTAGTGTACCCAGAGGCAGATTGAGGAAAGAATGGTTGGAATATGTGAATGAGACCCTAATTCGAAAAGGTATACAAAGCAATAGAAACACAAGAACTTGCATGAGAAAATGTGTGGATGTAAAGGAAGCCAAAGAGGTATTTCAGGGCAGAAAAGTGTGGCGACAAATAGTTAATAAATAATGTATGGTGAAGAGTGTCAGTGGAGTGAGAGAAACCCAAAGTATGAGTTCTAATAGACTCTTTTCAGAATAATAAAACAAATTTTCTGCCTCGGCTAACTTCGCAGATTTTACAAGTTATTGATGGACCTTTTCCGATTTAATACATATTATATAAAGTAATTGCATTGCACGGGGAAAATTAAAATAAAGAAACTAAAATTATAGAGATTAGGCATTCTTGAAATGAAGATAATGGACATGAGATGTGACAGTTGTTGTTAAGGTTATGTTTGAAATTTTTACCGTCTGCAGATCTTTTTCGTATATTGCCATCTATCGAATAAAAACTAACTAAAAAGGAACCCTCACCTTAAACTGTAGAGAATCTGTTTGCCGGAACTTTTACTTCAAATGGAACTTGAGGATTACAACAATACAAAACCAAGCTTGCCAACATCTTTCTCCTCTCGCACAATTACGTAAATAGGATTAATAAAGAATTACTGACTCAAGAAGTGGAGTGAGCATTATCTTATATTTTATTAGTTAGCATTATCTTATATTCTTTAAAGACCGATTTTTATGTCACTCCCATTACTCAAAATCACTTACTTACGATTCTGTAATTAATATAATGTTGATTTTTCAGAAACACCAATCTTTTTTTCTACTATAAAATAAAAAACTATTATATAATAAATAAATTCTTCTAACCCCAAACATCGTTTGGCCCGCTTGAACTTTACAAAGTGTCTTGCGTATAATGCCGTGTTAAGGAAAAACTTAAGTACAAATTTGGTCAAACTGAGACAATCGAGAAAAACTGTTAGTACCAAGAACTCTTACGTAGAATGAAACTTTCCAAACTCGGAATTCAGTACTTGGATAAAGTCAATGTGGTCTTTCTTATTTTTAAATAAAAAATATATTATTTAAATAATTACAATTAAAAAATGGACTTGCGTTTTTTTCTTGTGGCAAATAGTAACTAAAAAGTTACACAAAGTCACTTGCGTATTTTCTACCAAGTAGGTAGTCGAACTCGGACGCATGGTCAGGCATAAAATCTTACGCAAGTCGAATTTGTACGGGGGACGTCCCATTCATCCGATTCGGAATTGCGTGGTCGACTCAAACTACTTTTTGACGGAAGAACTGCGTAATTGTAAGGCGAAGCAAAAGCGTGGTTTTGATTTCCAAAATAAGAGTCGCGCTCGATCACTTTTTTGACGGAAGAAGTACGCAAGGAACTTTGCGTAAGTTTTTCCCACGTATTTTATAGACGAACGGAATGCCTCGTATGATTTTTAGGATTGCAAGATGCTTCGCATGCTTTTTATCTATTACTTCTTCATTTTATATATTTTTTTCGCAATTTTTAATAACTTTATTTTCAATAAATTATTACAGTTACTAATTTTGATCGCCACCATTACATGCAGCTTTTCCTCACGAGATCACTGACACAAAAAACTAATTTTTGACCAAAATGTCATTTACGTAAATTTTTTCTAATCACGGCAGTATAGAAGGACACATTTAACAGAAGAATGATAACAAATAATATGAAGGTGGGTTTTTCGATTAAAGACTTTCTATGTTTTCAAACAAACCGTTGTCATTTTGCTAATTTTGAACTTTCTTCAAATTCTCTGATGGACCTTAAAAGCAGGTGGTAAAACCAGAGTTTCTTATTTCATTATATAATGTGCAGTATTCACTTAAAAAAAAAATTTATTAATTTCGATTGTGTATAATGTTTTTGTAAATGTAGGATTTAATTGCCATAAATATTGCCAGGGATTGTTTCACGCATGTTCTCTACCTGACCATGACCAATCTTCCTTTATCATATCTCCAGCTTTTTCAGCAATCATAATTGTCGGTGTATTTGTGTTTCCTCGAGGTGTAACAGGCATAATAGATTCATCTACTATTCGAAGTCCACGAACTCCATAAACTTTTAATCTCGGATCAACAACAGCCCCACTGTCATTTTTGGGTCCCATTTTACAAGTTCCCACATAATGATAAGCAGTTCCTTAGTATTCGGTTGTTACACACATCCAATAATCAGCACTATTGAATGCAAACATCTTACATGCTTTTAGCGGAACATCGAGCATCCGATACCCATTTTTCTTATAAAAACTGTCGTATTCAACAACTTCATTGCAATTCGAAAACCATCGATCAATTTCTTTTTATCTGATTAATCTGTAATATATTCAGGATAAGTAAAAGGATCGCCGCCTACTGGGTCTCCATTATGCAATTTTAAGTAACCTTTGCTCTTGATAGCAAGCAAGTTAACTTTCACGCTCATGGAATCGTAATATGCAAGAGGTCCAATAGTTTCTTTACATGAACCAGATGACGCAGTTAATTGATGTTTTTTTGAGCCTGTAAAAACTAATTGTACATCAGGGGCGTTGGTAGATTCATATTTTGTCTTTACAAACGCACTGATAGGGCCAATTCCATTACAAGATAATGGTCCCAAATGAGACTTCTGGTATTGGTTCATATCCAGTTTTTTTTGTTCAAAGCTTATTTCTGTAGTTGCATTGTTAGATAATGAAATATGATATGCAATTGATGATACATGATCCTGAAGGTTGGATCCAACTGGCGAATCATTAATTACTTTTATTTTATGTTTATCCAGTTCTTTTGCTGGTCCCATTTCAGACAACATTAGAATTTTTGGAGAATTAAGAGTACCTGCTGAAAGAATTACTTCTTTTTTATAGATTATGGTTCTAGTACCTGAAACACATTATAATGTTACACTTTACATTGCTTATTAATAGAATAATTATTCAATTTATTTTGGAAAATGCACCATTGGGAGATGTATATTCCACTCAAGTGACTTTTTTCGTATACGCGTGGATAAGTATTTTTGTTACACAAGAATTAGTTTGAATTGCTAGGTTCGTTCTATATTTCCTCTAATTGGTTTGACAAATCGACGCCTCCATTCAATATGAGTCTATGTGCTAAGAGCGCTCTGTATGAGACTATTCCCTATGCTTGTACGCAGCGCATAGTCTCATACACGGAGCTGTCAGCACATAGACTCATATTACTCACATCTACTTATCCTCCCATATTAACATCGACACTTTTGTATCCAATTTCGCTCCATGCATTCATCAAAACATTGACGTTCAGATCGTCATATGGAAATTTTTCTACCGATTGATACCCCCCGGCCCCATGATACTGTAAATCCTGTTCTGTCATCTGATAAAATAAAAATCAGGTCTTTATTCAATGCCATTTCTTGATATGGTATATTGTTAAAAATTATAAATATCACCGTTTTCTTCTTATAGTTTTCCGACTTTTTGAAGTAGAACAGAACTTCTTCAAAGCCCCAATAAGGGTTTCCTAATTTTGCCCATAAATCATAATCTTCGCGGTTACCCCTTACGTATTTCATACTGTTTATTGAACTGGAACCTCACATGACCTAAAATTTTAGAAAATTATTGGTGCAAGGAATAATTTAATCAATTCTTCTTGCACATACAGAAAAAATCATGTTGAAAAACAACCAACCTGGCCATATGGTAATAGTCACAGCGTCCTCCTGGTGATTTACATGAAGTTTCATCTGGTTCTGTAAGATACATTCCATTAAGATTACTATACTTGGCAAAAGGTGCAAGGGAAGGTACTTCGGTAATGTTTGGTTCTTCTGGTCCAGCTTCCAGTAAATGTACCTGTAAAGATGATTTAAAACAATGCCTTATGTGTGTAAATTATTAGACAGTTACTTTCATATTTTTGAGTCTAAAATAGATAACTTTACTAGTGATCGAATCCATTCCAAATCATACTGCTTCTAAACTTAAAGTTACAGAATCTCTCAGCGACAAAATATATGATGTTTTTTCAGAGAAAACTCGGCAAAATTCAAATACTCGTAACTTCATAGACAATTTTTCTCTTAAATCGGATAAATATAGGTTTTGCCTACTTTTCTAAAAACAAAATATTTCGTCGCCGAGAGATTCTGCGACTTGAAGTGTAAAACCTGTCTGATCTGAAATGGATTTGATCGTGCCCGCGTGGAAAAATTTCCTGGCGCTGTACTGTTTCTGTCTATTCTGCCTCGAGTCGACACTGGCGCGCTTTAGAATAACTGTCCATCAATGGCTAGGCTAGGATGTAACGCTCGGATCGACCAGTTACTAGACAGATCGTATACTTTGATAAAAAATAATTAATAATTAAATAATATAATTATTTTTTTATCAAATAAAAGTCTAATGTATACATTTTGCAGTTAATTACAAATATAAAAAAAAAGTTTTTGTTCACATAAAAATGAAAAAATGAGTTTCCGCAAATTTTGAACATACGCACTCGGCTATCTGAAAGTTGAAATTTTTTTCTTTTTTGTCGGATATGAATTGCAATTCATTCCAACGTAATATTTATTTCAATAAAACATAAAAAATTTTGAAACATTAAAAGTGCTTAATGCGTGAAAAAATCGTTGTAAATAATAAATTTTGTATGATTGTACTTGCGATTAGGCTACGAAATAATTATTTTTCATTATTTTAAATAATTAATATGTTAGGCCTAATTATTATTTACGCATTTAATAGATCATTAAAATGAATAAAAAATATATTTATGTTAAAATTTGATATTCTGGAATATTATGAATATAATACATAGATGTATTATACATATTATAGTCAATATAAATTTGTTATAACTTTGCTGTATACTTTAATTAAAAGCATACGTTTTTTTTAAAATTTGTTTAATAGAAATCGTTGTTAAGAATGTAGTTTGTATATTAAGATTTCTATCACGTTCAATAATTATTGTTTCTTATCTTAAATATGTAATACATACAGTGCATTCAGTTATGATTTGAGCATTTATGCAATTATGTTTTGTAATTTCCTAAATCTTTTCGTTTAAAATTATTATTTTCTGAATTCACTTCTGTAATTTTTTTAAAGTCCAAACCGTAATTCTATCTAGATTCTTATCTAGATTCTATCCTGGCCCAGGATAGCGGCAGGCTATCATTCCGTGAATAGACAGGCTTGATAAAAACTGTAATGGCTTTAGTATGATTCAAGACTGTCACGAAATTTTTCCACGCGGGTGTATAATTAAATTACTTAATTATATTCTGCAATGCATACATTCCATTGGATGATTTTTGTTCATCCATTGGCAAGAACACATCCTGCCGAGCCAGCTCCAATTATTATGTAATCAAATTCTTTAGGTGCATAGGTTGTATCTTCATTTGAATTTATTTCATTGATTCTATTACTTGAATTGCCATGCAAACTTGTTATAAGTGTTAAAAATGCACAAATCCCTATTTGACACATTGCGATCAGCACATTTAGAGAACATGCTTCTGTCAGAGACGGGGATGGAATCCAAGTCATAATTAATTCTACAGTTGAAATTTTTTCCGATTGATATCTTATCATAATAATTTTGAAAAACTAGTTACTTAAATGCCTTAAATGTGTCCTGATATCCCTGTTTTATATATTATGGCAACTTATACTTTACTCGGCACTCTCTTAACTATAATAAATTACATGACCAACACATATCGCGAAATCTCATATATACGTTATCTATTTCCGTATCTCGAATACTTTTTAATCTGCCTAGATACTCTTCCATATCACCGTACTTCAATTCGCTTTACTAATTAAGAGTAGGCAATAGGTAGGCGCAAATATTTTAAGGCTGTCCAGTGTTAACATAGCCCCACAAAAAAAGTATCTAATGCGGCAGACTAGACCACCGCCCATACCCTTATGTATTTTTATATGACCCGCTAAATACGAATCCGAAAGCAAAATCTTTATATCAGGTCAGTTGTTTCAGAAAATTACCCTTTTTGGCAATTTTTTATAAACAAAATTGGATGAGAAACTCGGGTTCAAGGTAATAGTCTACGAAACTAATTTTTTAAATACAGTCAAATCTGGATTTATTAGTAGTAGTAGTAGTAGTAGTAGTAGTAGTAGTAGTAGTAGTAGTA
>CAKNYM010048656.1:219057-239485 GCA_932195095.1 Andricus curvator
TTTTTTTTTTTTTTTTTTTTTTTTTTTTTTTTTTTTTGTTAAAGAAGTAAAAACGGCGAATGCTCATGCACTAACCACATCCGATCCTTGGGGGCCGCGAGCCCAATATATACATCTCATGCACGTATACTTAATGTATACGTACGTGAGATGCACACATGGGTGCGCAGCCCACAAGGATCGGAGGTGAGTGTGGGACTTACCAAACGGCACCTACCCACTGAACCTTAACTCCTTTTTCTGCCTACCTAGAACTCCGGAACCGCTTTCGCATTACTTCAGAGTCCTAGGTTTTTGGCATGGGACTCCGAAGCAATGCGGTAAACATTGCTTCGGAGTCCCAGGCCAAAGGCCACTAAGCCGTACTTCGGCTTCCACATTTGCTGCCAGCTTGGCATTTTCCTACTTGTAGCCAACCCTCATCCACCCAGGATGCACGCATCGTCCTCGGTAGTGTGGTGGTACCACACAACGGGCTCGCCGGCCTTCGGCATCCTGGTTGGACTTGTTCGGCTACGCAGCGCGTCCTTGAGGCTTCTTCATTGAAGCTGCCTCTCGGAACGCCCCGCATCTCATCGACCCCGGCTGATGATCGATCCGGGGTTCCCCTTCTGTTGCAGCGCAGAGGAAGCACTGCGGCGCACTTTTGCACGCCGCAGCCTTGTGTCCCTCTTTGCCGCATTTCCAACAGGCCTGAGTCCTGTCTGGACCTTCGCAGGCCACTGCCATGTGGCCAAAGCCTAGGCAGCGGAAACACCTTAGACATTCTGTCTTCTTCCGCACGCGACAGGACACCCACCCTACTTTGAGGTGTCCCGTGCGGAGAAGCCTCGACGCCAATTCTTCTTGCATCTCGACGAAGGCCTTCAGAGTACCTCTGAAGGCCTTCCTCGTCATGCTCACCTTCACCTCTCCACAGCCTGCTGCCCCGAAGTGACTTCGGACAGCAGCCTCTACCTCCTCCGCCTCCGTTGTTGTGTCGAGGTCCAAGACCTCGACTTCGATGCGGGGAACGAGATCGCGCACGTTCCCCCCGGCTCCAACTACCTCCTTAATAGCAGACGACAGCTTTGCCCTGCCGTCCGCCGCAGGGCCTACCTCTATTAGGACCTCTCCATTCCTAGTTTCTCTAACACTCTTGATCTTAACACCAAGAGTGTCAGGTTTCACCTTACTTTTGATGTTTCTCAGGACTTCAGCATAGCTAGAGCCCTCGGCAGGTTTTATAATAACCGCCTCGGGTCTAGCTCTTCTTTTCAGCTCCTTCTTTTTTTCGGGTTTGGGCGCAGAAGCAGGCGCTTCTACATCCTCACTCCTGAAGGTCGAGGAAGCCACAGCGATAGTGCGGGTCCTCTGCTTCTTCGTTCTTGGCCTCGAGGGACCAGCCTCAACGGGGCTCAGAGTGAGCTCCCTCTCTCGCTTTCCACGATGGGGAGCGGGAGCTTCCTCAGCATCTTCGGTTTGAGTCCCCGTCTGGCTTACGTTCTTTCTCTCCTGCGCTTCAAGGCGACTCTCGTCCAGGTCAGCCTTGAACTGTTCCGTGAGGACCGCTTCTCTAAACTTCCTCCGATTGTTCATAGATTGTGGAACATAATGGAAAAAGATTTCGTTCATCTTCGTCAAAAAAGCCAACTTCTCGATCAGTTCTTGCGCCGCCTCAATACCTTCTCGTATTCTTAAAAACATATTCGTTTTTGAGTCAGAGAACTCCTTCATCCCTTTCAGCACTCCTTGCAGCTCACGAATATATCTACGTGTTTCCCTGAGTTTCTTCTCGCATTGTTCTCTGTCGGCCTTCACCTCGGCTTTCACATCACCTTCTTCATACTCCACCACGACGTCCAACGGACCTCCCATCTCCTCACATATGCTCCGGTTGAAGTTTTGTTCAGTCGCCATATTATTCCCACGAGTAGCTAGGGAAATAAAGGTCCACCCCCGCAGAGCCCCGCATGCGGGGGTAAGGTCTCAATACTTTAGGAGGCGACCTGGTATCCTAGAGACACCGTATGGAACACCACACCCCTGGTGCCATGCAGTCTTCGGCACGGTTGTTAACGCCTTGACTTGGAGGTTTAGTAGTAGTAGTAGTAGTAGTAGTAGTAGTAGTAGTAGTATACCATTAAGCCATTTCCCTTTCAGGGTAGGCGTGACACTACCCGATTTGGGTAGTGTTTCTAGGTGGATAGTTTCTTGTAGTAAATAACTACAAGTTGGGCTCACCACACCCACGATATGCCAACAGCACGCAGTATTCTCGAATGGTCACCCATCCAAGTACTAACCGCGCCCAACGCTTCTTAACTTCAGTGATCTGACGAGAACTGGTTTTTTCAGCGTGGTTTGGCCGTTTGGTTTTGGATTTATTGTTTCCGAGAATTGACGCCGCGCACAGTGGTGTGAAATCGGAAAACGAGGTTCAAAATGACATTTAAAACGCAATTATGCACCGATTTTAGATTTTTTGTTTTGAAAAATTCAGGATTAAATTTTTCAGAAAATGGTGAGAGTGGATTTTTTTATTCTTTTGTTTAGTTAATTTTTATGTTAATGCAAACACCGGAAAAAATGTCCATTTTTTAAATTTCAGTTTTTATTTTCTAGAAAAAATTTTTCTTACACTTCTCGTCTCTTAGATTCAATGCACAGGGGTATAAGAAAGATAAAAAATTGTTAGCGTGCAAAGTTAATTGTTATACACAAATTGTATTAACAAATACTCGACATTAGGGGTTATTCGTCTTCAAAGTATATTTCTGCTCTGAAATCACTTGCTTTCATCGTTAGGATGATACGTGGCCATTAAAATATCAGATTAAATGTTATTTGTTCATTTTATAAACAAATTATATAAACAAATTCACATTTTGGGCGTTTTTAAGCGAAAAGAAATCTTTTTTTTTGACCTTGCTGAAATTATGTAGCCAATCATGTTTTCTGAACAAAATTTTGCGATCCATCAATATTTGTTTATTTTATAAACAAATTATATAAACAAATGTACATGTTCGACGCTTTTAAGCAAAAAGAAATCTTTTTTTCTTCTAACCTTGCTGAAATTATATTGCCAATGATGTTTTTTTTTTAAATTTTGCCACTCATTTATATTTGTTTATTTTATAAACAAATTATATAAACAAATGCACATTTTGGGCGTTTTCAAGCAAAAAGAAATCGTTTTTTCTTCTGACCTTGCTGAAATTATATTGCCAATGATGTTTTCTAAAAAAAGTTCGCCATGCATCAATATTTGCTTATTTTATAAACAAATCATATAAATTACTTTACATGTAAGGCGTTTTTAAGCTAAAAGATATAGTTTTTTCTTCTGATCTTCTTGAAGTTATATGGCCAATGATGTTCTATAGAAAAATGTTGCCAAGCATTGCTAATCGTTTATTTTATAAACAAATTATATAAACAAATGTACATTGCAGATATTTATAGTCAAAATAAAGTCGTTTTTTCTTTTATTATTTTTTAAACTATATATTGTAAATGAATTTTCCAGATAAAATTTTGTTATGCCTCACTATTTGTTCATTTGAAAAACAAATTAGGTAAACAAATGCACGCTCTACGCGTTTATAGGCAGGAAAAATCGTTCCTTCATCTAGTCTTGTTAAAATCATATTCTGAATGATGTTCTTTGACGAAATTTTGTGATAGGATGGAATTCGTAAAATTTGTAAACAAATTACATAAAAATACACATTGTAGGCGTTTATAAGCAGAAAAACAATTTTCTTTCTTGTAGTCTTGTTGAAATTATGTTGGCAATATTTTTTACATGAACTCTTGCCGAACAATAGTATTTATGAAATTTATAAACAATTTAAATGAACAAATACACATTCATCACTGGCAATATAATTTCAGCTAGGTCAGAAGAAAAAACGATTTCTTTTCGCTTAAAAACGTACAAAATGTGCATTTGTTTATATAATTTGCTTATAAAATTAACAAATATTGATGGGTGACAACATTTTTTTCAAAAAACATCATTGGCAACATAATTTCAGCAAGCTCAGAAGAAAAAATGATTTCTATAGGCTTAAAATGCCGAAAATGTACATTTGTTTATATAATTTGTTAATAAATAAAGAAATATTGATGTGTGGCAAAATTTTGTTCAAAAAACATCATTGGCAATATAATTTCAGCAAGGTCAGAAGAAAGAACGATTTCTTTTCGCCTAAAAACGCACAAAATGTGCATTTGTTTATATAATTTGTCTATAAAATAACTAAATCCAGATTTGACTGTATAATCACCGTAAAGTACAAGTTTTTTCTTCTAATTTGAGCCCTGATAGAAGTTTCTAAAACGTTAGATTCGCACCCTATGTTGTTTTAAAAAAAATATTCAGTGGGTCAAAATACATGAGGTGCTTCCCCGGGCTTGAAGTTTAGCCCAGTGTATTACAAATTACAACTTTTCTCCTACAAGGATGAATGGTCTGATGTAATATTTTAACCACATAAGCTAAAGGGAAAAATACCATCCCGCTTAGAACCCTTTCTTCGAAAATTGGTCTTGTTTTTTTTTTAATGATCCGAAAATATGCTGCATTTATCCGCCTGGGAAAGAGCAACCCGCTACCGGGAGAGTACCCATGTTGAACCGCAAACAGGGGCTCCCACTACTATAAACCGAAGTAAATTTATCTTATTTTGGATAGATTCTTCATTGCACTGAATAATTAATATTTCCATTACATATGAAAATGACAGTAGAATTAAATTAATTGAGGCAAAACATGCTAAAAAAATGTATTACCTATGAAATCAGAGAAGGGTGCCAACAATTGGAGGGGGTGGTGGGGGGGGGGCAAGAATTGGCGCTCTTACCCTATGCCTAAATATTTTTATATCTGATATTTCTTTATATTAATAGTTTAATATCTTCTAGAGGATATGAGTCATATAAGGATTTGCAGAAACATATAAAACATTGAATGAAAATGCACCTCTTTCAATTCACGCTAACTTTTGCTTTGTATACAATTTATTATTTTTACATATACTGATCAAAGTCTTGAGGTTCAATACATGCCTGACGAAAATAAAAATAGTACAAAATTGACTGTATAAAATCTTAATTAATTAAATTCGCTTAAAATGCTTAAAATGATTTAACTTAAATGATTACAATTATTCCTGATATCACACGTTTTGAATTAGAGTCATTTAGTAAATACACGGATATCATTTACGTATTTCGTAATTAAATTAAAATTATAATTAATAGCAACTATTAAGATTTATTTAACCATGCATCTTTAATCATGTCGCTGGCTTTCTCAGCAATCATAATAGTCGGTGCATTCGTGTTTCCGTGAACAACGATCGGCATAATTGAAGCATCAGCAACGCGAAGTCCATTAATTCCATAGACACGTAGTTTTGGATCAACAACAGCCTCCTGATCAGTTTGAGGTCCCATTTTACAAGACCCAGCAATATGATAACAAGACGCAGTATACTCGCGAATCACACATGACCAGTACTTATGACTATTAAATTCCCACTGCTTACAATTTGGTAGAGGAACATCATCCATCTGATATTCGTTTTCTTTGAAGGCTGTTGTATTAAACATCTTTTGAAATATTTTTATGCCTTCAATCATTCTATGTTTGTCTAATGAATTTGTGAAATATCCCGGATAGATAATAGGATCACCCCAAACTGGATCAGTGTCGTTGAGTTTTATAAATCCTCTACTTTTTGGAGCAATCAATACTGGATAAACGCCGATAGCATTAAAATAAGATAAAGGTTCAATGCTTGAAGTTTTCGAGTAAACAGGCCCAAATGTATATTGAATGTCAGGCACATTATCACTTTCCTCATAGTTTGTTTGAACGAAAGCATTCGACACCATAGGTCCAGTAGATGAGAGGGGCCCCTTACCGGTTCTCAAGTAATAATAAACGTCCTGGATCTTTTCTGTATTATTTTTAGTAGATGAGGTTTTGTTGAGTTTTATGACAATACCCAAAGTTGTTACATGATCATGAAAATTTTGACCAACTCGTGCCTCATAAATAACATTAATACCATGCTTTCGAAGTTCCGAACCAGGCCCTATACCAGAGAGCATTAAAATTTTAGGTGAATTAATTGCACCAGCTGATATAATCACTTCTTTTCTAGCCAGAATTATCTTAACCTCTCCAGTGGCAGTTGAAGTGTACTCCACTCCCTTAACTTGTTTTGTTTCGGGATCTATTATTACTTTTGTTACGAATGCTTGAGTTTTAATGAAAAGGTTTGATCTTTTTTTTCTAATTGACTGAATGAAAGCACTATTAGTGCTTTGTCGCCTGCCATTTTTCGAAGTAGTTTGTAAACGTGCAACCCCTATATGTCTCCTCGCATTAACGTCAATATTTTTATAGCCAAGTTCTTCAAAAGCATTCATTAAAATTCTGGCGTTTCGGTCTGTATAAGGGAAATGGCTGACTGACTGATATCCTCCAATTCCGTGAAATGTTGGATTACTTTGCACAATCTAGAAAAAGTTATCAGAATTAATGTTTAATTTAAGTAAAGTTTGCCGTTAAATAATTATTTTTAAGACCTACAAATGTTTTACCTCTTTGTCTCGATTATCTTCTGATTTTTTAAAGTATTGCAGCACTTCTTCGTAACTCCAACCAGCATTGCCTAACTGAGCCCATTTTTCGTAATCTTGTCTGTTACCTCGAACGTATATCATAGAATTTATTGAACTTGAACCACCTAGACCCTATAGTATAATAACGAGTTTTCTGGTAAATAGATTAATAGAAGAATGTTAAATAGCATATTATCGAGAAACTAAAACTTACTTTTCCTTGGGGAAAAGCACAGCTACCACCTTCATAAGAACGACACGATTTTTTGTTTGGCTGAGTTTTGAAATTCCAATCAATATTACTATGTACAAGATACGGTGCAAAAGCAGGAACTTGTGAAAATTTTGATTCTTCCATTCCGGCTTCCAATAAAAGAACCTAAAAAGTTTGAAATACCTATATAAATCAGTTTGTAGATATTAAAAAACGTATAGAAAGCTTCCGCCACGATTGAGCCCTACTTAAAGTATTTTCGACAAATAGGGACCGAGATAGGGTGTGAGAAAAACTGATCTATTTTACGTTTTTGACCAATTTTCGATTCTCAACTTCCACTCTTTGCACGTATTAGGGAAGTGAATTGAGAAAATTGAAACTCTTTTAAATCAAAGTCTGAAATCTCCCCTTTAAAATAAGACGAAGAAAATGATAAAATATTCACTGCTTCTCAAATTATCATACAAAAAATGTGGAAGCGTACCCAAGATGAAATCTACTCTGTCGAGCTGCACTTGAGCCTATCTTTTATTAAATAAATAAATATTTTTTGAAAATTATCTTTGTTATTGTTGTAAAATTCGTACTTACATTCCACTCTTCAACTTCTGTCAATCTGTTAGCGAGGACACAACCTGCCGAGCCACCTCCAATGATAATAAAATCGTATTCTTTAGGTGTAGACTGAGGAAAGACACTTTGAGTTTTTGATACTGAGCGATGTATCCTTAAATAATTGTCATCAACAGAATATCCGAATAAGTTAGCGATAAGCATTAAGAACATGATTGACGTTTGTTGACATGTTGATCCATCGACACCCGTAGTGCATAATTGTAATAGATTTGGGGGCACGAACGACATGAGTGAATTTAATATTATCCTGGTTAGAACTAATGTATATTTTAAGATCCACTACTTCGTTCAGCGAGAGAGCGATATTGGGTGTGCAGGTTTTTTTTTTAAGGAAGGCGTCGACAAATTTTTTTCCTTTGGTGTACAACCAATCGCTGTTGAAGGAAGACACAATTTTTTTCAAATGTCGCTGAGCGGAGTAAGCTCTTTTTTTGTAGCACAATCAAGCTTTGATAAAACGTTGATGTTTACTTTTTATATCACTGTGTGAACAGGTAAACAGGTGCGTTACATACAATGGTATGCAGTCACTTGAGTCGAATTTCCAATGCAAACTGGAACCCATTTGAGAATAAATCAAAGTGACTTAAATCACTTCGGAAGAAGGATTTCGTAAAATAGAAATTATTCCGTTGGTTTTGAAATAGATTCCATATGAAATAGCGCTTTCCATATGAAATAGCGCTGATCGAGAGTCGAATAAAAAATTCGACTCCGCCGTGGAGTCGAATATATTAATTGCACATTACTAGTTATAAGGGTGCCAATTTAAAATGTAATATTTTTTTTGTTGATGTCTTCGCCTTTGAATTTGTACAGTTTGACAAAAAAAAAGACTACGTATTTTTTGTTTTTTTATATATAATTTTCTTGAGCTCCCGAAAGACGTTTAATGTTCTAGGTTCGCTAAATATTTTTTTAGCTTTAGAAGCAAAAACACGGGATAATTTTCTGATTTTAAGAAAAAATTCTTTAGGGTGAGACTTTAAAAATTTAATTAATTGGCTCAGATAACACTTAAGTAATCTAAGTTTCATAAATTCATTGGGTTCTTACCCCCTGAGATTTTCCTTTGAATAAAAAAAATTTTCCCGTATTCTTTATTTTCTAAAAAAAAGTATCTTAAACAATTTTGTTTGCTTGTAACACTTTCACCTTAAACCCCTCTTTCGGCCAATAGACCACTTACATGTAAAGAAAAAGTATTTTTAAAAAGAATATAATCTAAATCAATAGAAAGATGTGCATTAAATGAAGAAATATTATCTGAAACATTACTTCGAAAAATAAAACGACAGGTACAGCAATATTTTAAGTCTTATCAATTTATTGTCTCAGAATTTCATATTATCATACGACTTTATTGCGATCGTCTGCTGTTGCTCACTTTTTTTCATAAATGTGTTAAATTCAGGAAATAAGAATAACCTAGCACGGGGTACGATTCCTGAGTTTTAAAATATGTAGAGTTTGTACATTAATGAAATATAATACACCACTACTGTCCTATACTGTCGATTTTTGTCGAAAAACAGCGTGTTCTTTTGATGGTCATTCTATAAAATTAAAATTAAAATTCTGCTTTAAAAAAATATTATTTCAATCTCTCTTTCTTTACATCTAAGTGATCTACTGGCCAAAAAAGGGGGTTTCGGCGAAAGTGTTATAAGCAAAAAATGTTGTTTATCAAAAAGGAAAATGTTTTTTTTTCGCGTTTGTTTTTCCACTAGAACCCTCAGTTCAGCCGAACAAGTGAAAAATGCCATTTTCTTGACATTTAAGTGATGTACTGTTCGAAAGAAGGGTTTTAGGTGAAAGTGTTATAAACAAAAAATGTCGTTTATAAAAAAGTAAAATGTTTTTTTCACGTTCATTTTTTTCTATAAAACACGCAGTTTAGTTAGAAAAGTGGGAAATGTAATTTTACTGACATTTAAGTGGTCTATTGTCAAAAAAAAGGGGTTTAGGCCAAAGTGTTATAAACAAAAAATGTTGTTTAGAAGAAAGTAAAATGTTTTTGTCGCGTTTGTTTTTCCATTTGAACCCTCAGTTCAGCTAAAAAAGTGAAAAAGGCCATTTTCTTGACATTTAAGTGACGTACTGTTCGAAAGAAGGGTTTGAGACAAAAATTTGTTATTAAAAAATGTCTCTTGCAAAATAATGAAATATCTTTATCATATTTATTTTGTCACTGGAGTCCATATTTTGAGAGAGAAAATAAATCCCTTGAGCGGGATCTAAGATATTTTTTTTAGAAAATAAAGAATGCGGGAAAATTTTTTTCATTCAAAGAAAAATCTCAGGGGGTAAGACCCAATGAATTTATGAAACTTGGATTACTTAAATGTCGTATCTGAGCCAATTTAATACATTTTCAAAGTCTCGCCCTAAAGGATTTTTTCTTCAAACAAAAAAAAAATACCCCGTGTTTTTTCTTCTAAAGCTAAAAAAAATATTTAGCGAACCTAGAATTTTAAACGTCTTGCGGGAGCTCAAGAAAATGTAATGTATACAAAAAAATGCGTGGTCTTTTTTTATCAAACTGTCCAAATTCAGAGGCTAAGACATTAAGAAAAAATAATTATATTTTAAATTGGCACGCTACTAGTTATAGATGATACTTTTATATGCTTATGACAGATAAGCTCATATTTCGTGACACCTAAATGGAAGGCGTAAACGATTGTAATGCACGCCCCCTAAATGAGGGGCGTAAATTAATGTTTTTTAAAAATTAGGAAAATGCATCACAACAATATACAGAAATAATTCAAAAGGTCAATTCACTGTTTCTATTCTCTTCTTATTTCCTCTTCTTATATTTACGATAAGATTACACGTAATCCCTATACCTTTATCTATACAATACCTGAAAAATAATTTCACACCATATATTTAAAACAAAAATTATTTCATCATTGAATCTTTTTGTTAAATATTGGGGTTTGAATAGATTTAACCCGAATTAAAACAAATGTACTACTAATAATCCGCTTCAGGCTCTATTTCTTGACGGACTTTGATGTTTTATTTAGAAACACTCAACATTAAATTCTTAAAACCTTAACGGGGTTCGATTTTTAATTCATTTTTGTGTGAAATAATATGTAACCAAATAAAGTGATGAAGTTACCTAGAATTTTCCACAATATGATTTTTTTCTTTAAAAAAAAAATGAGGAAATAAACTGACTATTGGTCATTATTATTACACCTGCACTTGTAGAACATAAAGAATTCTACTGATATTTGACTAATTATTATAAAACATTTCTTCACTGTGTTGTTTAAGTATAGAAAATATTTTTTTCATTTTAAATTGATTAGATTAATTGCTAAATCGATGTATAGTAACGACTTATCACCATACGTCAACAATTTGCTATTAGAAACACTTTTATCAAAAAATATTCAATTTTGGCTTTTATCTCTGGGCCACATTTCTCATTCCCATTGAACCTGTTTGAAACTGTTTCAGAAATAATTATCAACTGCGAAATATTGCTGGGAGTAAAAAAATTCAGTTGTTCATAACAAATATGCGACTACCGCAGTTTGCTACATAACTAAGTAAAACATAATAAATTTTTTTTTTAATGACTAATAATAGTATGAGGAATGATGAAATTAAACGTTTTTCCCCATTAAATCATATTATAATAGTATATTATGTACCTAGGAGTGAAAGGGTCTTTTTATTCGAGCGTGAGTTTCGCAAACACGCGAGTATAAGAAGATGTTTCACTCCTTGGTACATACGATACTTTATGTAACAAAGGTATGATTTACAAGTTTATCACTTCTGAGTGGTTAGTTTGACGCGGGCATAATGGTACACGGTCTACTGCAAATGCGCATGCGCGCAGTACAATTATATGCCCATAATACTCCTAGGAGTATTATGGACGCATTGTTGTACCGCGCGCATGCGCATTCTCTGTCCAGTCCTCCTGTCGTACAAACAGCTACTTTCGGAAATGAAGAGTCGCTGATAAAACGCGTAAATCATGCCTGCGTTACATAAAGAAACTAATATTGATATTTAATATAGATAATAATATAGGTATTTGTTTTTGACATACTTCAGACCAAATGCTAGGAAATTAGTTGTTGAATCCTTTATTGTACACTTTCAGTAGGCAACGTTTCGAAAAACACATGTTTTCCTCATCAGGACAATAACATTTTGAAGTTCATCAACATCTTAAAATTTCTATAGAATTCTATTCCTCTTCTTCATTGCTATGTAAATATATAAATTAATTTTAGTTTTGAATAATATCATTTAAGTAAAAATTTGTTTTTTGAGGTTAAAAAATTTTGATTGTAATATTTACCTTAAAATTCTTCATTTTCCATTCAAATTTTGTTAAAAATTATTGACAATTTTAAATTGCTTTGTATATTCTAAATATCTTGCCCATAAACATTAATAATTTAGTCAATTTGGTTAAAATCACATCAGAGACATAACTTACGTTATGCTCCATTTTTGCAAAGAGAATTAGAGAAACAGAGAAACAGAGAGGAATAGAAATCTTTACAAAGACAGAAATTAGCAATGACGTATCATCAATTTATATTATAAGGTGCAATAGTTTCTAAATAAATCTAATTAATATATTGAATTGATGGAGTTAGAAAATTATAATTATTAACTAATTTATAAATTGTTTTGAAATTTAAAATATTGTTATGAAATTTAAAATATTGTTATTCATAGAAAAAATTCATCAATCTGGAATTTTGAAAATTAATTTTTTTTTTTTTTTTTATTTAAATTAGAGAACCAATAATAGTATTATATATTGGACTATAATTATTAAGATCAGAAATTATATTCAAACAATTATTGCTGTTTTTCTTTATAAAAAACATTTCTGCTATTAATCTTTTAAATTTATTAGGTTCATGATGTAAAACTATAACATTATCCCAATCAATCAAATGTCCAGTTTCAACCTGATGTTTTGCTATGACTTTATGGTTATTAGGATTATGTCCAAAATTATCATGATGTTCTTTTATTCTTGTAGCCAATAACCTACTAGTTTGACCCACATAACATTTTTCACAATTCAAACATTGAATTTTGTATACTACATCATTAAGTTGTAATTTATCTACTATATCTTTTCCTAATTTTATGAATTTATCAAGTTTAGAGTCAATTCTAAAATTTGCTGTATATATTATATTATTATTATTATAAATGTATATCACTCAGACAAACAACATCGCTCAAAACACCATCATTAATCTAATTTAATATAGATGTTAAGCTAATAATTAAACATAAGATTGTTATAAACTGTTATAATTTGTTATATGACTAGACCAAAGACTTATTTGTTACAATATCAATATATAGTTCTTCTTGAATACTGAGAACGAAAAAATCACTTATATACAAAATTGTTTTAGTTGCACATTTAAATAATAATTTGTTTATAACAATCGTTAATTTAATTAGCAGCAAAACATCTGGATAGAATATCAACATTAGCTTTCTTCCAAGAAAATTTAATGGGGAAATAAATTTTCTAAGGAAAAGCGTTCAGTTCGGAGATTTGGTGAATATATATTTATATATTGTTATGAACAATTGAATTTATTTACTTTTAACAATTTTCCACAGTTGATAAATATTTATGAAAGTGTTTAAATTTAAGGGTATATTATAAGGAAATGTTAATACTGCCCGATGGGCGATTCGCCTACCTGACACGCTAAAAAAAAGGTCATTAAAGTTATCATTTTCGAATGTTGGTCGAGAATTGCGCCAGTCGGTATTTCCAGAGATGTTCTGACAATATTTTGCTCAATACAGTTTTTCCTAATGTAATGCTAAAAGCAAGGCTCATTAAAGTTATCATTTTCGAATGACACGAATTGCGGTAGTCGGTATTTCCAGAGTTGTTTTGACAATATATTGCGCAATAATTGCGCAAAATTTTACAATAAATCTCTCTGTTTCAGTTGAAATACTTACATAAATACGCATGTTATTTATTACATATTTTATTATTCATTATTTAATATTTTCATTAACAAATGTGATACTGTCGTCTTTCGTTTAACACTGCCCTTTTGGTTAGCACTGCCTCCTAGTATATACCGTGGAAAATTTTTAATGGAACGAATATTTCCAACTGTTGAGCACCATAGTCAAGTATTTTTATAATAATTCAGTTAAATATTAATAAAATTAATAGTTTATTTCGCCATTTTTTTAAGATAAATAATCATTGTTGAAAATGATAGGCAACTTTGTCATTTTATTTGTTTACATATTATTGCAGACAAAAAGAATATTATAAATCCACTGCACTGTGCAACGGTGATGTCCAGGAAGTTGGAAGCGCCAACTTCAAATTTCGAAAAAATTAAAATTGTGTTGAATTGTGCTAGATTTGTGCTGTATTGTGCCGTAAAAGATTTTTCGAAAATATGAAAATTACAGCCCAAAAATAAATAAAAAAACATATTTATGTGAGCCACGCCATTTTGTTTTTTTGACAAAACAAAACTTGTTCTAGAAACTACCTGCTACGCACACTTCTGTGCTGCAAATATAAAGCCGAAATCTTGAACAAATTTCGAAAAAAAGCGACTAAAAATTTTTTTTTTTAAATGATCAGTTTCAGAATTTCGAAAAACGGAAACTTGTGCTGAGTTGTGCTAGGCTAGCACAATAATTATCTCTAATGACGAATTGCACTCAAATTAATATTTTACCAAAAAAAATGCAATATTTTTGAACTTCGAATCAATTTTTTATTCAAAATTTAAAAAAAAATACGAATTTTGACAATCTGAAACTTGTGCTGAGCTGTGCTAGGCTAGAGAAAATGCTAAAATATGAATTTGAGTCAAAATTGTCATTGAAGATAATTATTGTGCTAGCCTAGCACAACTCAGCACAAGTTTCATATTTTCGAAATACGTATTTTTGAAAAATTTTTGGTCAAAAACACGTTCCAAGTTCAAAAATATTGCATTTTTTTTGAAAATATTAATTTGAGTGAGATTCTTCATTAGAGATAATTATTGTTCCAGCCTAGCACCACTCAGCACAACTTTCCGTTTTTCGAAATTCTGAAATTGATTATTTTTTTGAGGTTTTTTAGTCGCTTTTTTTCGAAAATTTTTCAAGATTTTTACATCATATTTGCAGCACAGTAGTATGCGTAGCAGGTAGTTTCTAGCAAAAGTTTAGTTTTGTCAAAAAAACCAAATGTTTTACCAAATCTTTTACGGCACAATAGAGCACAAATCTAGCACAATTCAGCACAATTTTCATTTGTTCGAAATTTGAAGTTGGCGTTGCCAACTTCCTGGGCATGCAACGGTGTAATAAATAAAGGTTATCTGTCTCTCCAGTCTTCCTTAATCATGTCGCTAGCTTTTTCAGCAATCATAACTGTTGCTGCATTTGTATTTCCTCGGACAATAACAGGAATTATGGATGCATCAACCACTCTAAGCGCCTTTACGCCATAAACACGTAATCTGGAATCCACAACTGCTTCCGAATCATTTTGAACACCCATCTTGCATGTTCCAACCGCATGTGAACCTGGCACTGTTTTCGCTCTTAACATACATTTCCAATAATCATCAGTATTGAACATCAAGTTATTGCAAGGGAATTGTGGAATGTCATACAATTTGTAATTATTTTTTTGGAAAGATGTGGTATTGAAAAATTTGAGACACATTCTGATACTTTCTAGCATGCGTTTTACATCCGAAACATCTTTTAAATATCCGGGATAAATTAAGGGTGATCCTATAATAGGATCCGTATCATTCAATTTAATATATCCTCTACTTTTGGGCGTGAGCAAAATAGGATAAAAAAGAATCGAATCATAATATGTCATAATCGAACTCAAGTTTAAATCTGCAATTTTCGTTCCTATGAAGGACAATTGAACATCAGGTGCATCTGAATTTTCTTCATACATTGTTTTGCCGAAAATTGATATTATTTGAGGACCTATTGATGACAATGGACCCTCATGTGCCCGCAAATATGTTATCAAATCTGCTTTTTTTTGTTTATACGTCTTTTCTGTCGTGGTTTTGTTATCCAAAAGAATATATATTCCAGTGAACGTCACGTGATCGTGAAGATTTGATCCCACTGATGAGTTTTGAATTAATGTAATGCTATGTTTCTCAAGTTCTTCAGCTGGGCCAATACCGGAAAGCATTAGTAATTGAGGTGATTTTATAGCTCCAGCTGAAACAATAACTTCTTTTTTAGCCATTGCTACCTTCTTCGCCTTTTCGTAAGTAGAGGTGTATTCGACACCATATGCCTTTTTCGTTTCTGGATGAATTAATACTTTTGTAACATAAGCCTCTGTTTCAATAAATAGATTAGATCTTTTGTTTCGAATTGGTTTAATGAATGCCGTATTAGTACTTTGACGTTCTCCATTAAGCGTATTTGTTTGTAAAATCATTGCACCTAACTGTTGCTCTGCGTTCACGTCTACAGTTTTGAATCCAACTTCCTCCCAACCTTCCTTCAAATTTTCTATATTCATATCCTCATAAGGAATTATTTCTACTGTTTGATACCCTCCCTTACTATGATACTCAGGATTATCTTGAAGAATCTGTTGAAATGAAAATTAGTCTGTAATTAACATTTCCGACTGAATAAATGATCTGAAGAAAATGATGATTATGATTATTGACTAAAGAAAATGATTATCTTGAAATGAAAATTAGTCTGTAATTAACATTTCTGACTGAAAAATGATTAAACTTGTGTCATTTATAATTCGGTTTACTTTACCTTTTTGTCCCTGTTGTTCTCGGATTTTTTAAAATAGGGCAACACATCCTTATAGCTCCAGCCAGTATTCCCTAATTCAGCCCATGTATTATAATCTTTTTGATTACCTCTTACGTAAAGCATACCACTTATCGCACTTGAACCTCCCATTGTCTGTACTTTTAAAAGTTATAAGTATTTGTAATATTTTTTACCAGTTTAAGTTATACTGAATTTTTGTAATTTCGTTTAACGTATCACTAAAATGTCAGATATATTGGATATTTCTTACCTTTCCATATGCCCAAGTGCAACCTTTGGTTAACAGACACGAGCTATTTTCTGCTTGAGCTTGAAAATTCCAATCAATATTAGTATTTTGAAGTATATTGGCGAAAGCAGGCACATTAGTTACTTTTGGCTCCTCAACACCTGCTTCCAGTAGAAGAACCTTAAAAAGGCAGATTCTTAAAATACTAGTATCATGAAATGCTTGAAAAACTGTGTGAAAAAAATGATAAAAAATCAGAACAAATGTTTTATGTATGTACCTTCCATCCTTTTATTTCTGTCAATCGATTTGCAAGGACACATCCAGCCGAACCGGCCCCCACGATAATAAAATCGTACTCATTAGATATAGTTTCTTTCGGTTTTGTTCTGCGCTTTGAAGTAGCAAATATAAGTTGTACAAGTTTTAGAAATATAAAAGTCGACGGATCACAATGTGAGACATTACTCCCAGTTATACATGACTCGGGCAGTTTGGAAGGAATCCAAGACATGGTCTATACTTTAATTTTCTTAACCTACTTATTTCCTTCTAAACGTAAAACACAAGTTCAACTTAAGAGAGCTGACTGAATATTTTTAATTTTTGAAGAAGAAAAAGAGTTATAACAAAAAGTTAGAACGCAACGATATTAAAGTCTTTGTAACACGAATTTGCAAGCACAACTGACCCTCCGTGAAATAAATTTGCCTGTAATTAATGCAGAAAAAAGGAATCTTATCTTTTATGAACTATAACCATAAGGAAAATGAAATAATACCTCAATGTTTGCATTTGCAAGATTCTTTTCCCTTTACTGTCATCATGATAGTAAGAAAATTCGCGCTTTTTATCTTTCTGATGACCTAAATATAAGATAATGAAGTATACATATACCATTGATAACATAATAAATTCCATCATAAGGGAAACATATTGGACGGAAGAGTTTGAAATATTAGTTTTGAAAAGTAAACAAATATTTAAATATAAGGAAAGTTTAAAAAAATGTATTATAGTAACAGTACTTTTACTAATTATAAATTTATAATAGACATTTTTGTATTTTTCAGGTAAGCTTTTTATAATTACGTAAAGGCTACAACAGACTGGTATGTTAGCAAATAACTATTTTTATTTTATAATTAGTTATATTCTTCATGCATTTATTGTAACTATAAAATGTGAATAATTTGACTATTCTTTTCACAATTTATAGAAATATTTGGAATAATCAGCGCCAGCCCGAAATTTGGGAATTACGATAAATATGTGGCCCCCTCCCCTCCCTCTGTCATACTCCTCTTTCCAATCATCACAAAAATCCACACCTCAGACAGTTTGTTTCCGCTGGCCCTAAGAATATTCTAAAAGTTCCAAAATAATCAGTTCAACCCAACTGATAAAAATAGAAATTGATTAAAATCGCATCCAGCAAATACATTCAACAAGCGTTCCTTTACTATAATGTGTACAGTAAATATTATAAATAACTTTAACGAAATTAAGATTTATTACCCTTAGCAGATATTCAATTGCAAGTTTACTAAATATGAATGCAGAATAATCTGCACATTAAGGCCATGTTATATATTAATCACATGACCCAGCCAGTCCTGAGATCGATATTTTTGTCCCATATTTAAACAGTGTGCATAGAGTTGGGAAGAAAAAAAAGTTATTATTGGAATAACAAATATCGACCGGCAATCAAGCGATCTGCATTATCAACAGTGCTGACACCATGGATATATTAAATATCAATTTGTTTATTTGCACCAAACCAGCAAATATTATCAAGTGTAATTTTTGCGACCGATGTTTGTATCATTTTCCTCAAGACATGTGAGCCAGAACCTCAAAAATGTTTCATTGGGAACATTAAAAATTGGTTACAGAGTTCTACAGCACGGTCGGTATTTTTGTGAATTTCCTTATTCATTACATTTTTTTCTTCAACATTTCGAGCCAAATGTTGTATACAAACGCAGATTACAGTTTCCCGATGCTTTCCCCAAAGTTTCAACTCGATATCTCATTTTGTGTGGATATGATATTGCCGATATTGCTCCGGGTTTAATTTCTTCAAAAAAATTTTTTTTCTAAATTTCGAGCCAAATGTTGTATACAAACGTACATTATTGTTTCCTGAGGCTTTCCCCAAAATTTCAAATCGATATCTCATTCGGTGTGGACGTGAGTTGTTGCAAGAAAATTATCGATAATTTAGGTCACGTGACTCATGTATAACATGGCCTTAACATACAAATCCAATACTCATCGGTATTGAAATCCAAATTATTACAAGGTTGTTGAGCAACATCAAAATTTATAGTTATTTTTCTGAAAAGAGTCGGTATCAAGCAAATCAAGACCAATTCGTATACCTTTTAACATGCGATCTATATTGAGATCATCTTTTCAATATACTGGATAAATTAAAGGTGTACCTCAAATAGGAGCAGTATTATTAAGTTTGATATCCCCCTTGCTTTGAGGTGCAAGCAGTATAGGATAGAGCATAATAACATCATAATAGGGTAAAACCGGACTAACATTTTTGTATGCAAGTTTCATTCCAACAAAGCAAAGCTGAAGATCCGGTATGCATATTCACTTTCTTCCTATTCTGACTGTGCAAAAGCAAGTGTCACTGTTTCGACGGTTGTTGGAAAAAATAGCGTGTGATACACGTGCGCGCAGGCATTACAAGTAGCTATTTTGGCCGTCTGCTGCACATGCCCTCAAAGGCAACTTTCCTATGCAGGTATCGAGAAAAAGCAATGTGCTCACCGTAGGCGGAAGGCGATAAACTCACTGTTTAATTAAATTGTCCAGGTCAGTGTTGAACCATTTGATGGACTCCAGACATTAGGCGAGGAGTGGAATCGCGTAGGTAGTAATGGCCTTGATGGCGTGGGCTGAATTGAGGCTAGATTCCCAAATTTCTTTTAGGCGCTTGAGAAAGGTGGTAGTATACTTATCGCTGATTCATATTGAGAGAGTAGATATTTATACGATTCATCCGTCGTCATTTTTCAATGAGCGCATGATTGTCAAGCCCCAAGTCGGCGTTCACTACTCCCCGTTTTAATTCCAGTTTTGTGCACCAGTCCTGCCCGAGGTGCATATGGATATCGTTGGAGAACTGTAGGATAATTTCGATTAGCTAAAAGCAGTTTTTTCCTCGTGCTACGCTAAGGCTCTCCAATAGTAAAGTCGATTCCAGACCTGTAGGTGGAATCTATTTTGCTTTGACACAGAACTACACCGAGAGAACATACTTACGTTTTATGTATGAGAAATCCATGAATTTGATGCTTGACCTACTCATGCTAAGACGGTATGAATTTCGAGCATTAATAGCTTAAAATTCGTACTGAAAATTCAAACAATATCCATTGAAAAGTATCACTGCGCTCCTACTGTTTCTTCATGAATTTATACAGCTGACATGCTTTTAATGTACAACAGCGTAGAATTCAACGCATGACAGGTCTGATACTCGAAACTCTAAAACTCCATACTATTATAGTAAGGTGAGCAACGAGTGAACAAGTGTGATGAGAGCAACCTTACTTCGAACGTTTGTGCTCCATACTAAAATAGTTTGGTCCCCATGCGTTCAAGGCATTAGTACGTTTGTACATTAAACACGTGTCGGACTTGCATGTTGGTGGCGGAAGTGAGAACGGGTTTAGTGACAGGTGGAGAGAGAATTTTACGGAATTTGTGTGGAAGGTGTGAGTGGAGTGTGAGGGTGGAAGCCGAGGAGGTGAGTAGGGTTGTGTGGGGTGAATTGGGGAGATAAAAAATGAGTTTCAGAGTGGGTGGGAGGTGGTATCTAGCTGGATAGGGAAAGTGAGGTTAGGTTGGCAAGTAATCGGGGGAGT
>CAKNYM010048657.1:0-58970 GCA_932195095.1 Andricus curvator
ATGTGTTGTATATAGATTTGAAAATTGGGGAATTTATTTAAAAAAAAAGTAATTATCCTATCAAAAAAGTAAAGACATATTCAAATCTATATACAACACATATTCAAAGGATTTTCATAGTAAGAGTGGAGGGGGTAAAAACAATGTTTAAATTAGTGTTTTTTCATTTTGAAAAATTTATTTGGATTCTATTATATTCTAGCTACGACATGTAGTTGCCGTTTGACATAAATTGTTGTTTAATAATTGTTTAAACAAATGATGAATATTATAAACAATATAATTGTTTAAATAATCATTTTTTTTGCACAATTCGAAAAACTCCTAGAGATATGGCTGAGACGAATCCAGATATGTCTTTACTTTTTTGATAGGATAATTACTTTTTTTTAAATAAATTCCCCAATTTCCAAATCTATATGTATAGCTAAATTCAGGGTCGTCTATAATTGAACGGTTCGTTTCTCGGAAAATTCCGTAATGCTATTCAGTGCCTAAAAAACATGAATTGAAAGAAAGAGGTAATACTTTATTTCTTAGACACGTGTCTTATTAATATTATTTTACCTTGAGAAACTTAGATCATTTCAGAAATAAATAGTAGATAGATAGAAACAAATATTGTATTTCAGATAATAATGCTATGATAAATTCGTATATTAGGATCTTGAAGCTAATTGTTAGAAAAAATTAATTTTAATATTCTGATAGTCATTGCACTGCAATAAATTCTAGTTTCGAGCCACGATTTCGAGCTTATTTTTGGAAATTCACTGCAAAGAAACTACACACGATAACTGGAAACGGTTTTTTTTTCTATGTATTGATACATTCTTCGAATCTAAAAAAATGACGTTAAAGAAAATTGTTTCTGCACCCGCGACCTTGGAATATCCTTGACTGCACCACTGCGAATATGTCACTGTCGACTTTGTGGAAAGGCTTTGGCAATTTATATTCCATAAAACAAAAAAAATGAAGTATGGCTTTAATTATGATTACAGTGGCTTGGTCAGGACCTATGAAAAAATCAAAAAAGCTTTGTCCTGACCTAGCGACATGTCTGCTGAACCTTTCAACATTTGGTACTCAGTTTACGTTTTAATAAAAAAATTATTTACAATAATTATTTTTGCATTTTTAAGCTTTCTGTGTCATCAAATGTTCTAGGCGAGACCGTTAGAAATATTTATCGTATGCATATATATATTAAAGCTGCATACTAATTTTGCACAAATGCTTACAAAAGTCAACATACATTTTTCCAGCATTGTCTCAATAACTTTGTTTTTAAATAATATTGGGTATACTTCCGAAAAGGTAACCCAAGAATATTGACTTGATACTTGGCCTAGGAGTTCCTTGTAGACCCTAGTTGAATGCACTGGAAGGATTTTTTGCACAGATCAATATAAATTAAGTTATTGATAATTAATTATTTGAAAAAAAAATTAATATTTTTTTGAGAAAAACAACAAAAATGAATATTCAGATTTTTTGTTGGAAAAAGGGGTCATTGGAAAAGGGGTCGGCATGGATGGTGGGAGGGGGTGTGAGCCATTAAAAATGCCCAAAATTAGGACGCGTGGTTTTTTTTTGGCGTTGGCGAAGGGGTCCAAAGCAGTTCGGAATTGGGCAGGTCTTGCGCAGGTTTTGACAGTGAGAAAAGACGAAATTCATGTCTGCGTATTTTGTATGGCCTGAATTTGTTAATTTTTATATAAAAATGGGCAATAAAATTAGTTACAACAAGTTTTTGTAATTGTACTAATTATTTGCTTAGTATTTGTTAATTAACTTCTTTCATAATAAATGATATTTTGTATTTAACAAAGTGTCCGGTTTTGCCCCTTGGACGGGGCAAAACGGGACAAAAATCTTTTTTTCAAAAATCAATAAAAGAAAAGTATAACATTGCATGTTTCAATGCGAGCATTTTTTTTAGTACATTATTAGTTGTTTAAGGCATCTAAAGTGTTGAACGCGGAAAAAATGTATTTTAGTATGAGAAAGAAATCCTAAAGCAAAATCGTCCCGTTTTGCCCCTATATTTAAAGTTTCGAAGAAACTATATTTTCCACCTGTTGGAGGACAAGAAGATTTCACACTTAGGAGTTATTTTTGTGGCTAGGGAGAGCTATACAAGGGGATTTTACACTTCGGGGTGATTTTTGGTGCTAGGAACAGCTTAAAAAAAAGGATTTGACTCTTTAAAGTAATTTTTGGAGATTGGGAGAGCTGGTCAAGGGGATTTTACACTGAGCGGTGATATTTGGCGTTGAAGACAGCTGGAAAAGGGGACTTGACTCTTGGGGGTGATTTTTGGGGCTGGGGAGAGCTGGTCAGAGTATTTCACACTTAGCGGTGATTTTTGGTGTTGGGGACAGCTGAAAAATTGGGGCGTGACTCTTGGGGATGATTTTCAGGGCTGGGGAGAGCTGGTCAGGGGATTTCACACTAAGTGGTGATTTTTGGTATTGGGGACAGCTGAAAAAGGGGACTTGACTCTTGGGGGTGATTTTTGGTGTTGGGGACAGCTGGAAAAGGGAACGTGACTCTTGGGGGTGATTTTGGGGGGCTGAGCAGAGCCGCTCAAGGACTTTTTACACTTATGTGTGATTATTGTGGCTGGGGAGAGCTGGTCAAGGGGATTTTACACTCAGCGGTGATTTTTGGTGTTGAAGACAGCTGGAAAAGGGGACTTGACTCTTGGGGGTGATTTTTGGGGCTGGGGAGAGCTGTTCGGGGGATTCCACACTTACCGGTGATTTTTGGTGTTGGGGACAGCTGGGAAAGGGGACTTGACTCTTGGGGGTGATTTTTGATGTTGGGGACAGCTGGAAAAGGGGACGTGATTCTTGGGGGTGATTTTTGGTGTTAGAGACAGCTGGAAAAGGGGACGTGACTCTTGAGGGTGATTGTTGGGGCTGGGGAGAGCTGGTTAAGGGGATTTTACACTCAGCGGTGATTTTTGGTGTTGAAGACAGCTGGAAAAGGGGACTTGACTCTTGGGGGTGATTTTTGGGGCTGGGGAGAGCTGGTTAAGGGGATTTTACACTCAGCGGTGATTTTTGGTGTTGAAGACAGCTGGAAAATGGGACTTGACTCTTGGGGGTGATTTTTGGGGCTGGGGAGAGCTGGTCAGGGGATTTTACACTGAGCGGTGATTTTTGTGGTTGAGGACAGCAGAAAAAGAGCTGGGGAGACCTTAAAAAGAGGATTTTACTCTCAGGGATGATTTTTGGGCCTGAGGAGAGCGATTAAAGGGGATTTTATACTCAAGCGTGATTTTTGGGGCTGGGGTGTGCTGGAAAAAAGGTATTTTATACTTGAGGATGATTTTCAGGATTAGGAAGGGATGGAAAAGAGGATTCACCACTTAAAGGTGATTCGTGGGGCTCGGGAGAGCTGGAAAAGAAGATTTTATACTTATGGGTTATTTTTGGGGCTGTGGAGCGCTTGGAAAGGGGATTTTCCAATTAGGGGTGATTTTTGAAGCTGGCAAGTAAAAAAATTTAAAAAAGTAGCTATATACTACTGTTTTCAACTATTTTGTTAAAAATTATTTTTTTTCTGTTTGTAATTAATTTTTTTAACTAAAAATTTAACTGTTCTATTTTTCCTGAAAATTGATCGTTTTTAGTTGAAAATTAAAATATCTGGTTCAAAATTCCTGTATTATGTTAAAAATGTATTCTTTTTGGTAGAAGATTAATCTTCTTGGTTTAAAATACTTTTTTTGCTTGTAAATTTAAAGTTTGCAATTTTTCTCTCTCTCTTGACCAAAAAATCTTTCTTAGTTGAGAATTCAACTCATGTTAAAAGGTCGTCTTGTTTAGTTAAATTCAATTATTTTTGATTAAAAATATAATTTTTTTTACTGAAATGTCGACTGCTACATTTCATGTTCAGGATTCATCTTTTTTGGTAGTTAATTATAATTATTTGCTTGAAAGTTAAAATATTTTTTAAGGATTAATTTTTTTGGTCAAGTGTAATTGAATAATTTATCTTTTTGTTTGAAAAATGTGCTATTTTCTTGAAAATTTGTTCTTTCTTTGGTTAAATATTAATACTAAAAAACAACGAAAAATTTAACTATTCAATTTTTAGATGAAAAATTATGTTCTTTAGACGAAAATTCGTCTTTTCCGGTAAAAATTAATCTTCTTGGTTGAAAATTCATTTACCATAGTTGAAGATTCATCATTTCAGTTGAAAATGCATTACTTTCTTTCAAAGTGTAACTCTTTTTTTTAAAACTAGGTTTGTTTTTGTTTATTTTTTTTTTTCAAACTAAAAATGTAACTATTCTAATATAATATTCCATCACTTAAGTTGAAAATGCATCTCTTTGGTTTACCATTGATTTTTGTAAGTAAAAATTTGACTATTGAATTTTTGGTTGAAAAATTATGTTTTTTAGTTGGAAATTTGTCTTCTTAGTATAAATTGATCTTCCTGGTTAAAAATTCATATTTCTGGTTAAAAATTCGAATATTATAGCTAACGATTCATCATTTTAGTTGATAATTATTCTTTTTGGTTCAAAATTCAACTCTTCCAGTTGAAGATTCATCGTTTTAGTTAAAAATTCATCACTTTGTTTGCAAATAAAACTATTTTTTTGAAAACTGTTTTTTTTTTGTGAAAATTTTTTCTTCTCAACTGTCAATGTCTACTGGTCTAAAAGCAATATTTTGAATATTGATTTTTACTTCTAAATTGTAAAAAAATTGCTCTCAAGCTCCGCTGGGATTCGAACCCAGGTTCACAATATAGAAATAAAAATCAATATTCAAAATATTGATTTTCGACCAGTAGACAAAAACCAATCAACTTTAAATTATTTAATTCCTCCAGTTCAGTTGAAAATAGATCTCTTTGGTAGAAAATTAATTTATTTACCTCAAGATTGAACTATTTAATTATTGGTTGGAAATTTTTCATTTTTAGTCTAAAATTCGTCTTTTTCAGTAGAAATTAATGATGTGGACTCTTCAGTTTAGTTGAAAGTTCATCAGTTTGATTGAAAAATAATTTTTTAATTTGAAAATTTAACTATACCACTTTGATGGAAAATATATCTTTTTAGTTCAAAATTCAACTATTTGGTTGAAAATTTTTAAGTTTAAAATTCAACTAGTTTATCGACAATTAATGTATTTTATGGAAAAATCGTCTTTTTTGTTATAAAATTACTCTTCCTGTTCAACAATTCATATTTTTAGTTAAACATTCCAGTATTCTAGTCAAATCCATCATTTTAGTTAAAAATTCCTTTTTTTTTAAATTCATCTATTTTAGTTGAAGATTCTTTAGTCTGGTTGCAGATTCATCACTCTGACTAAACTTTTTTTTCAATGAAAATTTATTGCTGAAAGATGATCTTTTTCAGTTCAAAATTTAACTATTTGTTAAAAAATTGATACTTTTTAGTCGAAAATTCAACTATATGGCTGACAATTCATGTATCTTAATGGAAAATCGTCTTTTCTGGTCTAAAATATACGTCTTTTCAATTCCTTTAATATATTTTGGAGAATTTATTCTAGCTTTAACATACATAAACTGGAATTTCATGAAACATGAAAGAGTCTATAAATTGTGACATATCAGTTTTAACGACAGAGTAACAAAATTTCTTTCTTTACAACTGACTGAAGAAGTATTAACGTATCAAAAGAAAAACCTTGACGCTTAATACCCTTGAGATAACGACTAGAGCATATAAAGCACCAGAATATTTATTAGTAACATTATCAACCAGCTTCTTTATCAATATATCAATCAGTTGTTCCTCGACTTGGCAAGAATGAGGATCATCTATACTCTGTTCTTCTCCCTGGCAGCCATCCTTAATTCTATTGGTGAATATAAAAATATAATATGTCTATAGTACATATACATTTTTCAGCATTCCACGAATAACAGTTAATCATTAACATAATTCAAAGTTGATGCAAGAATATAAAAGATGCCTTGGTTCGAGACAAATCGATTGACCTATAGTATTAATACATTTCATCAAAGACTGAGGAAGTTATCGTTACTTATATTATATTTGAAATGGATTTTTACAGTACAAATTTTTTCATTCTCATAATTTAAAGTTGATGCGAGAATAGAAAAGATGTGTTGATTCGTGACGAATCGATTGACCTATAATATTGATACATTTTATTGAAGAGTAAGAAAGCTATGGTAATGCATAATAATTGAAAATACGGGTTTTTTATAGTAAAACTTTCTTCTTTAGAATAATTTGAAGTTGATGCAAGAATATGAAAGATTCCTTGGCTCGAGACGAATGGATTGACCTGCAATATTAATACGTTTTATTAAAGAATAGGGAAGTTATGATAATGAATGATATTTACAAATACGGTATTTTATAGTAAAACTTTTTTCTTTAACATAATTCAAAGTTGATGCAAGAATATAAAAGATGACTTGGTTCGAAAAGAATCGATTGACCTATAATATTAATACATTTCATCAAAGAGTGAGGAAGTTATCGTTACTTATATTATATTTGAAATCGATTTTCCTAGTACAAATTTCTTTCATTCTCATAATTTAAAGTTGATGCGAGAAAAGAAAAGATGTGTTGATTCGAGACGAATCGATTCACCTATAATATTGATACATTTTATTGAAGAGTAAGAAAGCTATGGTAATGCATAATATTTGTAAATACGGTATTTTATAGTAAAACTTTTTTTTTAACATAATTTCAAGTTGATGCAAGAATATAAAAGATTCTTTAGTTCGAGGCGAATCGATTGACCTATAATGTTAATACATTTTATCAAAATGTCAGGAAATTATCGAAATTTATATTATATTTAAAATCGATTTTTATAGTAAACTTTTTTTTCTCATAATTTTAAGTTGATGCGAGAATGGAAAAGATGTGTTAAAGTGAGACGAATCGATTGAAATATAATATTGATACATTTTATTGAACAGTAAGAAAGCTATGGTAATGCATAATATTTGAAAATACGGTTTTTTATAGTAAATATTTTTTTTTCTAACATAATTTAAAGTTGATGCAAAAATATAAAAGATTCCTTGGTTCGAGACAAATCGATTGACCTATAATATTGATACATTTTATTGAAGAGTAAGGAAGCTATGGTAATGCATAATATTTGAAAATACGGTTTTTTATAGTTGGACTTTTTTCTTTAACATAATCCAAAGTTGATGAAGAAATATAAAAGATTCATTGTTCCGAGACGAATCGAGTGACCAATAATATTAATACATTTTATTAAAGAGTAGGGAAGTTATGATAATTTATATATTTTGAAAATCGGTTTTTTATAGTAAAACCTTTTTCATTAACATAATTCAAAGTTGATGAAGAAACATAAAAGATTCATTGTTTCGAGACGAATCGATTGACCTATAATATCAATATATTTTATTGAAGAGTAAGGAAACTTTGGTAATGCATAATATTTGAAAATACGGTTTTTTATAATTGGACTTTTTTCTTCAACATAATTCGAAGTTGATGCAAGAATATAAAAGATTCATTGGTTTAAGACGAATCGATTGACCTACAATATTAATACATTTTATTAAAGAGTAGAAAAGTTATGGTAATTTATATATTTTTGAAATCGATTTTTATAGTAAACATTTGTTCATTCTCATAATTTAAAGTTGATGCGAGAATAGAAAAGTTGTTTTGATTCAAAACAAATCGATTGACCTATAATATCGATGCATTTCATCGAAGATTAAGGAAGCTATGGTGATGTATAATATTTGAAAATAGAGTTTTTTATAGTAAAAATCTTGTCCTTAACATAATTTAAAGTTGATGCAAGAACGAAAAAGATTCCTTGATTAGATTCAAATCGATGGATCTATAATATTAATACAGAAAAAATTTTTTCATCGACGTAATTCAAAGTTGAAGCATGAATAGAAAAGACTTCTTCGTCATAAATTTTCAAATAGAATAATTCTGACAATTTTTGTAAGGAAATCATAAAGCTGGGAAAGGGATAAAGTGCGACAGAACTTTTCCCTTTCCTTTTCAAGCTCAAAAAATAATAATTTTGAATACAAAATTTGATTTGGCTGCGTCGTCTTTGTATTCAAAAAATTTTTTGTGTCATTTTGTAATTTTGTATTTTTCGTAAATTTCAATTTTGAAATTAGCAAATACATTTGCTAATGGGCAAATGGCCATTAGCTGTACTTGATTTTAAACAGTACCAGAAAAAGTTTGAACTTAATAAGGTTAGGGGACAACGGCGTTTTGTCTACCAACGCACTCTGAAAGCTATGTAAAGGAACATTTTTGAAAAATTAAAATTTCAATCGAAACGTCCGGCTCTTGCATTTTTTTTTACTAATCACTTATACTTAATCTCGGATAATACTAGAAACAGTTTAAGCTCAATACACTTATCAGACAACTGCGTCTTGACCACGCACGCACTAGGGAAAATTTCCAAAAAACTATCATTTTAATAATTCCTTGAAGGTATCTGATGACGGATAATAGACAAAGAAAGTTCTAAATGAAGTCAAATTTTACATAAGACTAGTACATTCTCATCAGAACAAGAATTTAAAAAGGTCATTACACACGGAATTGAACTTAATTTTAATGTATGAACAGCAACAAATGACTCCATTTCAAAAAATGAAATTTTAATGTTGATAAAGTTGACAAAATTAAAAAAAAATTAGGAATTTCGAAATAATTTCAATTGTAACTTTGTAATTTTTTACAGTGGTAAACTAGTATATTAAAGTATATTGAGTATATTGAGTTTCTTCTTGTAAAACAGTGTAATAAAATATGAAATTCTAACGTTGTTTAGTTTTTTTTAAATTCAATACGTTGTTTAGTTTCAACAAAAAAGTTTAATTTGTAATTCAGACATGAATTTTCAACCTAAATGATGCATATGTGAACAAAAAAAAAAGATTTTTTAACTGGAAAGGATGATTTATCAACTGACAAAGATAAATATTCAACTTCACATCGCATAGTTGAATTTACAGTTAAGAATACTAATTTTTTACTAAAAAAGCTAATTTTCAACAAAATAGTTCAATTTTCAATCAAAGAGATGAATCTTCAACCAAAAAAAAAGATAATTGGTCAGTAAAAAAAAAAAATTCTGCAAAACAGTTAAAGTTTTGACACGAAAATATGAATTTTCAACAGCAAAATGATATTTTTCAACCAAAATTAAAATGTTCAACCAAAGAGATGAAGTTTTAACTAAATTTATCATTCTTCAACCAAAAAACGGAATTTTCAACCAAGAAAATTAAGTTGCAAACAAAAAAGAAAACTTTTTAACGAAACACTTTAGTTTTTAACAAAATAGTTGCATTTTTGACTAAAAAAAAATATTATCCAAAAATGGAATAGTTAAATTTCCAGTAAAAAATTATTTACAAAAAAAACGAGTTTTCAACAAAATCGTTCTATTTTTAACCAAAGACATGTATCCTTCACCAAAAATATGAATTGAAAAAAAAAGAAAGTTGAATTTTCAAACAAGAACGATTTTTAAGTCAAGGAAGAAAAAAAAATCAACCATATTGACGAATTTTCAAGTCGAGAAGACGAATATTCTACAAAGCAGTTGAGGTTACAACACAAAAACGAAAAACAAAAAAAACAAAGACGAAGTTTCTACAGAACTGTTCATTTTTCAACCCAAAAAAGAGAACTTTCAAAAAAAATAAAATATTTCTCAACCAAAATTTAAATTTTCAACTAAGAGCTGAATTTTTAACTATTATGAGAAATCTTTAACCAAAAAGCGGAATTTTCAACTAAGAATAATTTTCAACCAAAACGACCAATTTTTAACAAAATTTATGAATATTCAACCAAGTACTTTCATTATTAACTGAAAAAAATAAATATCTACCAAAAATGGAATTGTTAAATTTTCATTTGAAAAAATTAGTTTGTTACCAAAAGAACTCATTTTCAAACAAGAAAGATTTTTAAGTCAAGAAAGAAAAAACATCAACCAAATTGTTGAATTTTTAAGTCAAAAATTACGAATTTTCCACCAAATAGTTGAAGTTTCAACCCAAAAATATGAATTAAAACAAAAAAAAATTTAAACAAATATTTGCATTTTTTACTAAAATAGTTGGTTTTTTGATTCAAAAGGACGAATTTTCTACAAAACAGTTCAATTTTAAAACCGGAAATATGTATTTTCAACAAAAAAGTGAATTTCCAACGAGATTGCCAAGAAGACGAATTCTTGCGAAATAGTTGAATTTTTAAGTCAAAAATATAAATTGAAAGATAAGACGGCATATTTTTATCGAAAAGTATTACCTTTTTCTAAATTTTTTTAATACGTCTACAGACAGAGCTCTATAAATTCTCAAATGTATTGTATTTTCTTGTTAAACAAAAAAATAATAATTCGAATTTCAAGAACATTTTTTTGCTCTGCTGAAATTGTTTTTTTTAATTTATTTTGGAAAATTAATATTTTTACTCGAAATGTTAGGAATTCAAAAGGTTCTAAATAAAATAAAATATAATTGCCACATTAATTTTATTTAAAACAAATTATTCCCTAATTTTTTTGGGATGAATAGACACAGCCTTTTCATTTGAATTCTTATTAATTGGGAAAGCATTTCTAATTTGAACTATTTTAAAATGAAAAAACTTAAATTTTCTCTTATATTTATAAAGGATGAATACTTTCATTCACCATTGTTGATTCTTGATTAGATAATATTGTTGATTTTGAAATTTAAGATAATTATTTTTTTAAATACTTTGAAATATTCATTCATGAAGCGCTAAAAATTAAAATGGTAAAATTTTTAAATGTTTATTATAGAAAGTCGAAAAAAAGTGTAAGAATCTAGAACCTAGGTTGGTAAATATTTAAAAAACGATGAATTTTTGTATTTTTAATAAATTTTTGTATATAAATGTAACGCGATTGTGTAACATTATCATTCACCCACTTATAACCCCTTTTACCTTACATCTAAGAATGTCTTTCCTTTGAATTTTGAAAAATTACTTTAATTTTAAAATCTGAATTTCTTGATTGAATTTTAAAAAAAAAGGTTGTTTTTTTAAACATTTTTATAGATGGTTTATAATCAAAATTATTTTTCTATAGTGAATTTAAGATCAAACTTTGAAATCGTAAATTTATACAGTACTTTTAAAAAGGAAAGAAATAAAAAAGAATTTTCTTTTTAATTTTCAGAATGAATTTCAAACATTGTCTACTAATTGTTTTTCAAAAAAATTCTTAAACTAATTTAAAATTGTTTGAGACTTTGAAAATTAATTATTTGAAAACGTTTGACGGACAGGTGTCTCCTTTTGTTATTCAAAAATGTACCTTTAAAGACAATGAATTGAACAAGAAAATTACTGAAAATAATAGTAAAAATAGAAGAATTATTGTGTAAAATTATTAAAAAATCAATAACAATCTCTACAAATACAGTCGAAAATAGGGTTGTTTTTCTTGAACTCATTGAAGGAATTAAAAATTTAAATTAAAAAAAAAATTAAAAATACTATTCCTCAAAATTATATTCTAGCTTCTTTTGATGCAATTGCGATGTTCCCAAATATTCCTTTAAAAAAAGTGAAAGAATAAATCAAAAATAGATGGGACTGCATAAAGCAACACCCTAAAATTCCATTTGAAAAGTTCATTGAAGCAATCGATTTTGTTTTTCATTCAATTCCTTTCGAATTTGATGGCAAATTTTATAAACAAAAATTCCGAACACCGATAGGATCTCTTATGTCACCTATTTTAGCTGAAATTGTCATGGAATATTTAGAAAATACAGTTTTTAATAACATGAAAAATTTGGTTAACGAAAAATTTGATAAAGTAGGATTTCAATGTTTGTTCTATGCGAGATATGTAGATGATTATGTTCTTTGTGTAGAAGCAAGTAAAATCAATATACTTTTAAATGCTTTCAACAGTATACATCCAAGATTACAATTTACTTTAGAATTAGAAAACGATGATAATTTTAATTTTTTAAACTTAACTTTAATTAAAACAAATGATAGTAGAATTATAACTAATCGGTATAGAAAACCAACATTTTCAGGACGCACTTTGAGTTTTCTTTCAGAGCATCCGATGCAAATGACAATTGCAATTATAAAAGATATGGTTAATAGATCTATAAAATTATCACATCAAAATTTCCATATAAAAAATACATAATTATGCAAACAGATCTTTTTTTGAGCCATCATCCACTTTCGTTTATTGAAAAACATATAAACAACAGAATTCATCAGATAAATCAAGAAGAAAAAAATCAAAGGAATAAAGAGATAAGAGACTTCGATAGATTCAACACGGTTGTAAAGTAACAGAACTATAAAATTGGGAAAGGACATACGTGACAAAATTGAAAAACAAAATATAGTTTGTAAAAAAAAATATAGGAGTTGCAAGGCAGTATATATAGGTCAAACAAGAAGACCACTAAGGATAAGGAGTGATGAACATCTAAATAATTTTTATAGGAATGAGAAATATCATAGTGTTCTGTCAAAACATAAAATCGCACATGGTCATGAATTTGATTGGGGTGGTGATAAGTTTTATATAATGAAAGGAACCAAAGAAAGAGGGAATTTATCGAAATGCTATATATCAAGAGAGAGAGTAATAATGCAATCAATTCAAGAAGAGATCTTTCGATATGCAACAAAGCATTTGATAGTTCTATCAAATTTTTATAGGAAATATTCGTATTTTAATTTTCCGATCATTGTCATTTCAAACAATTATCAAAATGCATAACAAGATTTCCGAAATATTAGGGATTGACACTTATACCAAAAATTAAAGTGCCAAATTCCATCAAAAATTAAAAAAAAAAACAATGTAAATACCAATAGGATAAGAAACTTCGAGCTCAGATGTACATAAATTACTAATATTAGGCATATCATAGAAAAATTTAATCGTAGGATCCTATAATGAATATCCTAATGAGAAGGTCTAAAATGATCTCGAAACATGTTGGTCCCAAAGTAGTATAAGAAAGACGGAGAAAGAAGAAGGAAATGAGATTGAGGATGGCTTGGCTGTTTCTTTCCTAATTCTCTCGCTTTTTTTCCTTTGTATGTTTGTCTCTAATGAGCCGATTACAATGTCTGTTTGGATATATATTTTTCCTAGGTCTCTCTATGCAATTCTTTTTGCATAAATTGAACTTTTTGCATCTGTTTTTTCATAAGAGTTGATTTTTGGATTCATAATATGTTTGAGGCTTTTTGTTCAGAAATAATTTTTTGCACAGATTGTCTTTCCTCTTAACTCTCGGTTCTCAGATTTACTTTCGTTAATTACTTTATTTCTTGTCAAACATCAGAAACAGGTTCATCACAATATTCTTATCGGCAGACTTTGTTTTATTCAGTCATAAACTTTTTCGTATTAATCAATATCATATTAAAAAATCTTTGTGAAATGAACGGATTCACCTAAAGATATGGTAAATGTTGCCTAACATTTTTTGCAGCGTTTTATCTATTGATTATATGATTCTCTCTTATCCCACGAAGGTTCTAAGATAAATATTGAAACCATTTTTCGGGCTTTTATGGAGAAGAACCACTTTTATTTGTTTCATTAATTAATTTAGGTGGATATTTATTCACATGAAATACCAATTGATTAATTTGATCCCGAAGTTAGAGAAAAATAGTATCCAAAGCTTTTATAGATATTTCAGTCTTTTTATTTTAAAGATTCTAATTTTCATTTAAACGTCCGGTTATCTTATTTTCTTTCGCCAACCACTTGTACTTGATGTCGGACAATACGAGGAAATGTTTCAACTTGATATCCTTTCCGGAAAAATGTCTTTCATCCACCGACGCACTCAGGAAAAATTTCAGAAAACTCTTTTTTTTTATACTCCCGGTTCTCGGATTCTCTTTTACTAATTACATGTACTAAAATTTTGTTCCGAGCGGAGCAGTCGTGTTTTGGCACGCCCCCTTTTTCGAATATACGTTTTCCAAACGTTGAGCTTTTCAATATTTTCATAGTTTTCTATTCGCTTATAAGTCCATAAAAACATTTAGATAAAATTAATAAACTCTGTAAATTATGGACTCGGAGGGTTTGATGAGTGTCCGAAATGAAATCAAAGGTGATGAGAAGCAATCAAATGTTGAACTGGACAAGATAGATTTGGATATCAAGGAACTCAAAACATCGAATGAAAATTTGAAGGAGGAAATAAAACAATACAAAGAAAAATTCCATAAACTTGAACTGAAGAATAAATCTTTAGAGAAAAAAGTCCAGGTTTGCGAGCAACAAATGGATCACATCCTTAATAAGGAAAGAGCTAGCAACCTCGTTTTGTATAAAGTTCCGGACACTCCGATGTTTAACAAGAACCTACTTTCAACAGTTAAAGATATTTTCACCAAAGCTAATATCGATATCCCAGACGAAACTATTGTCTTAACTATAAGGTTAGGTGAGCAAGAAGGTGTTAGACCAATCCTGATAGTCTTAACAATCAGAAATGGACATTTGTTGCCAACAGTGAAAAAATTCGGTGCTCTTAACTTTGGATTTGCAAATGACCTTACTAAAGAACAAAGAGAGAAGCGTCGCCAGGATTTTAATATCATGTTATCCTATAAAGACACCTTACAACAACGAGGAAAAAATCCAATCATCAAAGGCTCAAAAATTCTAGAGGACAATTCTACAATCTCTCTTGAAGAGATAAAGAAACAACATCGCTATACAGAAGATTTTCAAGACAAAGATGAACAAAGTGATTACTTGGATAGCGACGATTCCTCGGTTTCAATAATTTCCAACGACATTCGGAAAAGATGGAGACCTAGTATTGCCAAAAATCTAATTAAGAAAAAGCAAAAAACACCTCAACCTCAAACTACAGGTCGTACCCTCAAATCTTTCCTTGCTGTGAAGAAAACCTCAGAAAATGAAAATGATCATGCTAAGAATCCTGCATAGCTCAACACTGAACCTAAGGAAGCTCGAATAATATCAATAACATCAAATGCATCTAAAAAACATGGCTTACTTCCATCCCCACAATACGCTCTTCAGCAAACTATGGAATTATCTTTAGTGCTGCTAAAAGAACGGCTCAGAGAGGAAGAGCAAGTGGATCTGGAGTCATTGTTATCGTTTATAATAAATGTAAATACAAAGCTGAATCTCTATCACTGAGGAATATATCTTTGTAAAACTTACTAACAATAATGTCAACATTATCCTGGGCGTCATTTCTATCACCCGCAACTTAAAAATAGATTCTTTCACTGCTAATCTAAATAACACAATTACCTTATTAACTTCTCAATATTCAGATTTCCCTCTTTTTATAGTTAGTGATTTTAACTCAAGAATTGCTAACTTAAATGAATTGAATGAAGGAATTCTTCCAAATAATGTTGACATCTTGAGTATTAGGGCGAACTCAGATACCATAGGAAAACAGTGGTCGAACACTGGTGGATTGCATGGAGAATTTTAGAACACCTAAGTCACTAATAGTAACAAAACACTTAGAGAAAAAAATAAAATGGAAATCTAATCTGTCCGGAAATTTTTGCGATGCAGTATTTTCCCTGCAATGTAACAGAGCTCATCTCTATAAGCGAGATACCGGCTAATCTTATCAAGACAATATCCAATATTGCCGAAGTGTTAGATATGAACTCATTAACCAGTTTCAGAACGGGCTCATCAAAACCATGGTTTGATGCAGTATTCGTAAAATTTAAAATATTTCTGAAACCTCTCCTGAAAAAATGTAGAAAGCAAAACTCCAAAAACGAATTAGCTTTCCAATACTATAACTTGAAAAGATGATATGCCGCAACTCAAAAATCAAAAAAGGAGGCTAGTAGAATAGCAACCCTTAATCCACTAGGAACAGCTAAAGACTCTAAAATTTTCTGGAGAATAATCAATAATTTTAGATTTAAAATTAGTTCAGAGGATCCTATCGATATAAATAGGTGGTATGAATACTTCCATTCAATCTTTTCCGAAGCTAATGCCTCCAACAGCTCAATGACTTTCATTGAATTAGCATATCGAGACGTTAACCAAGCCTCAGACGCTCCTGTTACTAACAGTGAGATCATCAAAGCTTTCAAAAAATGTAAAAATAACAAAGCCTCGGGCCCTGATGGGTTGTCCTACGAATTCTTAAAAAATTTGCCTGAGAATTAGATTCTTCATATGAGCTTCCTTTTTAACAAAGTTTAAGAACAAAAAAAACCTGATTTCTGGGCCAATATTCGTCTTAAAATGTTCTTTAAGATGAATAACAAAAACGTTTACCCAGATTATTACACATAGAATGACGGATTGAGCGAACAAAATGAATCTTCTTCCCGAATTCCAAGCTGGATTTAGAAAAAACCGTAGTTGCCTAGACAACATTTTACATTAAACGCGTTTTCACAAATTACACTTAATGCTAAGGGAGGTAAGCTATTCGTCCTGTTTGTCGAATTCCGCAACGTCTTTCCCTTTATCTCACATAATCTCCTATGGGGAAAGCATTTAGAATCTTGGTTTTGGTTACAAAATTACTCAGATCCTGAGGGATTTTTATGCGGAAGCTACCATTGCAATCAAAAATAGTTTTGGAAGTACAAAACCCATCAGGGTCACGAAGGAAGTGTTGTAGGGTGAAGTTAGCAGCCCTCTCTTGTTGGCGCTGCTACTCGCGGATTTGTGAAGATTTTCCTAAATCCGAAGGATTCAGGGGTGTTTCCATAGATCATTTGACCGAAATAATCTTGCTTGCATATGCGGATGACATTGAACTTATTGCAGATACCGCGATCAGAATGAAAAAAATTTTAAATTGCCTTTTAAAATACTGTAAGCTTAATAATTTGGAAGTCAACATTAATAAAACAAAGATTATGATGATACAAAAAGGGGGGCATAGGCATGAAGGTAAGTATGGTACATTCCTATATGGCAATACCGAATTCGAAATTGTAAAAAGTTATACCTATTTAGGTCCGCGTTTCACCCAATCAGCGTCATTCGAAAACGCTTCGACTTCAGCAGTAGGCAAGGCTAATTTGGCAACGAACTGCTCACTTGCACTGATTGACAAAATCAACTCAAACTCTTGGCACCCAATTCAAAAAATATTTAATAGTCTCGTGAAAAGCACCTTATTGTATGGAGCTCAGGTACGGGGCCCGAGATATCTCGGAGAGATCGAGAAAGTTCAATCAATATGCAATAAGATTAGAACAAGGTCTTCACACGTTATCCAGTAAAGAATTTGAATTAATTCTAAATTGGATAGAAAAAATCATAGAGACGAGAATTGGACGTTATCTTAGATCATGTTTCTGAAAATTAAATTAATTAAGTAAATCATCTACAGCCTCCAATGAATTCAACTGGTGTGAGACATTTTAATTTTGAAATTTCTTTAGCCGCTTAGTATGGAGTGGCCGGGGACCAACTTCCTCTTTCACACTTTCTTTCCTTTCCCCTATGTTTATAGAGGAACCTGCAATGCATTTCATCCCATGTATAACTAACGCGACTTTAACACATACTTATTTTTACTCTTTTTTTCAACTATTTTAATCATTCATTTCAATAATAAAGTCAAAATGTTGACTGTTTTGCAATCTCGAGTAGTTTCGACAGCTGATCATGCTCTCACGGGTTGAGGGACTACACATGAAGTTAGCGTTATGGTTATACATGAAGTTGGTTGAAATGCATGTTCTCTTTAGAAATGGATTCGCTTTTCACTTATATATTAACAAAAATCGGTGCTTTCCCTACGTTATTTGTCAAGATTTGAATTTAAATACGATACAATCTCTGTGTCACTTCTTTTGCTCGTGTTGTGTTACCTGAGTACCCAATGCTTGTATCTTTTGTGATTCTCTAAAATATGAACGTTATAAACCGTTCTTACTTAATTATCGTGCACTTAATCTATCATTGCCTACACTTTTCTTTCTAAAAGGTTATGGGCTCAGACTGTGTCGCGAAATTATAAGTGGAAATAACGAACTTTGATTTCAATATCACGAACTCAGGTGGCTGGGGTAAATTTGTTGGTTAGTGTCGTTTCGAGAACGCCAGCTATAGTGTATCGCAACGATGGACGCAACTGGGTTTTCTGAACGGAAACACAGAACATTGATGGACATGGTGAGGTGTCTTTTGATACAATCGGGATTGCCTGCAACGTTCTGGCCGGACGCTGTTAATACAGATAATTTCATCCGAAATAGATCACCGACAAGTGAACTCAATGGAAAGACGCCCTACGAGTCTTGGTTTGGAGAACCACCGGACGTGGCCGATTTCAAACGTTTTGGAAATGAAGTTTTTGTCATGAATAGAGCACCAAGCAAGGGCAAGCTCGATCCGCGATATCCAGGGATGTATAATTCTTGGAGGAATCACAGATTCGAACGACTAAGAACTACGAAGATTTCGACCCTAATGAAGACCTTCTTAGAAGAACGACAAGTTCATTGGACAATGTCACCGAAGCAGAGAACGAGGATCAATTTTTCGATATCGATTTCTGTGGTGAGCGAAATTCGGATCATCAGCTTAATGAGACCGTGCAGGAGATGTCCAATAATCGTGATGAAGAATTCGACAGCGAGGATTTTCGTGGTTTTGCTCGAGATGATCAACTAGATTCTGACAATGAGGATTTGCTTGGTTTTACACAGAATGATCGACTGGATGCAGCAAGACTGGAAGACTTCTTCGAAATGTCTTCCAATGCAACTGAAATTCCTCAAAACCGAGCATTGGCCAGTCAAGATTTCGACAAATGGATGGTGGCCATGGCTGACGAGGTAAAATTGATTCTAATGCAGGATACATGGAATGTGATTGACAGACCTGAATCATCCAAAATAATTGGCAGTCGTTTAATTCTAATTAATAAATATGGTTTGGACGGTGTTTTGGAAAGAAGATAAGCTAGAATCATAGCCAAAGGCTACTCCCAGGAACATGAGAGAGATTTCCATGAGACATATGCACCAGTCGCACGTTTGAGTTCCATACGAACGACAATAGCTTATGCTACTCAAAGAAAGATGCATATTCAACAATATGACGTAGAAACGGCGTATCTCAACGGGAGCCTAGAAGAAACAGTATTTATGGAAGTTCCAAATGGATTGGAACAAGTTCTTAAGTACATCATCTGCAAGGGAGAAAGCCAGGATGGGTTGAGTAACAAGGCTAAAATCATTTTGAACGAGCTGGAACGTGGTGACAAGGTATGCCTCATGAAGAAAGCCCTGTATGGGCTAAAACAAGCTAGACGTGCCTGGTACAGACGTCTGAATAGTGATTTACGATCCATTGGAGTGCAACTGACGAAATCTGATCCCTGTGTCTACATAAATAACAAAAAGGAGAAGTTAATGATTATTGTCATTTACGTTGACGATATCCTTGTGATGTGCGAAGATCGTGAAGAGATTACAAAATTTGCTTGCAAGCTAAGAACATTTTTCGAGGTTAAGGATATCGGGAATCTCAAACGATGTTTGTGGATGGATTTTACCAATAGCAACGAAAGAATTCTGATAAACCAAATGACGTATATAAAGATGTGCTTCATCGATTTGGAATGCAGGACTGCAATCCTGTATCAACTCCTCTAGAAGTTGGAACAAAGCTAGTTAGAAACAAATCTTGGTCTTATGCAGATGGCGAAAAACCACCTTATCGAAAACTGATTGGGTGCTTGTTGTATTTATCTGTGGCAACACGATCAGACATTGCTCACACCACAAGTCTACTGAGTCAATTCAAGGACTGCTTCGAAAAGACTCACTGGAACGCAGCGAAAAGAGTACTTCGATACCTAAAAGGGACGAGTGACCTTGGGATTTTCTATAGAAGTGGTGATGATCCTCTGGAGGGATATGTTGATGCAGATTAGGGAGGTTCGATTGATGACAGGCGATCATTCACAGGCAATGCTTTCTTGATAAACAATGGAATTGTTTCATGGGATTCCAGAAAGCAACGTACGGTTGCACTATCATCGACTGAGGCCGAGTATATGGCTTTGAGTGAAGGAAGCAAGGATGCAGTACATCTTAGGAGATTTCTACTGGAACTTGGAGCGTCAAATGTCAAGTCAATTAGGATAAAAGTTGATAATTACAGCGCTCAGAAACTTGCAACTAATCCTGTCTATCACGCTCGGTCTAAACATGTCGACATTAGACATCATTTTGTTCGCGCGAGTGTGGAATCGAATCAAGTGCATTTGGAACACGTGGCATCTGAGGACATGGCTGCTGACTTTGTGACTAAGGCGTTAACAAAACCAAAGCACGAAAGATGTATTCGTCTCCTAGGATTAGCAAAATTTTAAGTTTTTATTTGTCAGAGTTTGTCTCGGGGGGAATTGTTAAGATTTGAATTTAAAAACGATACAATCTCTGTCTTACTTCTTTTGTTCGTGTTGTGTTACCTTAGTACCCAATGCTTGTATCTTTTGTGATTCTCTAAAATATAAACGTTATAAACTGTTCTTACTTAATTATCGTGTACTAAATCTATCATTGCGTACACTTTTATTTCTAAAATTATTTTTGTGGGAAATTCCGAAAGGATCAGTGACACGTGGCTATATCAATCGATATAAAAAATAGGACTTCATTTTTCAAGAAACCTCATCGATCTGGGGTGAGGCCAAAAAATTTCAATTTCTTTATGATGCATTTTAGGATGCCCTAATGTGTATTTATATACGATTGTCAGCTGTTTTATGTTATTATGATATATATTATTTCGCGATCTGATTGAAATATTTCAAATATTAAAATTGAGCCATTTCTATTTGTTCTTACAGAATTAGGTTCTGCGAGGCCTGCTGACACGCCTGCTTCCCCGCCGTCTCCTTTATCTCCTTCATCTCCTGGTTTTGAAAAATTACTGGCTACTCTCGGAAAAGCTACTTTTGGTGGAAATCCTGTTCCTACTGACCACACTGTACAATTATGGCCTTTTCCTGAAAATCGTTATCTTAAATGGAAAGAAACCACGACTTCAGCATCTGGAACACGTTTTGTGTTTCACCACATAATACCGAAGGAAAAGTGTCTCACGATAGCAGACGGTAATCGTGAGGTCTATGGACTTGTGGACAAGGAAGGAAGAATTTATACAGTACATAATGGAAATGATAAACAGTCGACAATTAATTTGGATACGAAGAGGGTTAAGACTGTCGAATAAAATAAGTGGGTGAACTTTGGGGGGAGGGGTGGCCAGAAAATCTTAAGCCAAAATTAAAGTTGCATATACTTTTTCATATTACATCGACACATGTTGATATTATAACAGAAATTCTTCGTCATCTTGAATTAAATCTCTTCAAAACGCGCAGAATTTTTTGAAAAAGGGTTTATTTCTTTTTAACGGAAAAATAGTACAAACATTTTTTTTTAAATGTAAAGCCTCCCATTTCGTTGAGCTGAGAAACTTTTTCAAAATGCTTATCTACAATCATGAGCAAACACAAAAAGCTTTTTATCCCTAAAAAAACCAAACATTTTCTCTTATTTTTGGTACTGGTGAAGTAAATTTCTAAGGTAAATTTCTCACCTACAATAGACAAAGATCTTACCTTTGTCAAAGCAGAAAAAGGCAATATCTCAGTAGCTGCAAATGCAGATGATTACAAAACAACTAATGATAACTAAAACTCGCCGCAATTTTCATTGTTTTTTATGTTCATCCATATTTCTAAACATGTTTTTATACAATAAAATATTTGACTCGAAAAGTTTAAGGTGATTAAAAAAAAAATTTGTAAACTTTTACTGACTGATTGTGACTCATTTGTAACTAGGTAAATAGCCTGAGGAAGGCTTACAGAATGGCCGGAACGTCGTCTTTTTATTTTGTCAAGGCAATTAAATGTTGTCCCTTGGTTTGACTAAGCTGAGTTTCATTTCTTTAAATTGAATCGTAAGATCAAAAAAGAACGATCGTATGCCATATCGCTGTATTGATATTGAGCAGAATTAAGTATGAGAATTCAATATAGAATTAGCGAATGTACGCTATTTTCTACGATAGGACAATCGTAAAATCTGGAAAACGTGGTTGAATTCTCATTCCAGCCAGCTGCCTTTCTAATCAAATCCAAATCAACTCCAAGACTTTTAGCGGTAGAAGTAGCTGCATGTCCCGTACTATGTGCAAAAATGATTTCTTTGTCAATTTCGCCTTTTAGATATCCTCAACCCAATGACTTAGTGTCTGCGATGAGGCGTTTTGATGAAGATTTCTGGCGGAGAAAAGCAATTTTCTAGTAGATTTTCGTAAGACTTCGAAGCTTCCAAGCAAGGTTGAAGCGGAGATGCAGAACAGCGTTTTTTGTTTGGAAAATATGGCAAAAGTAAAAAAAAAGTTGCCCTTCATTACGACCAGACGGTTCAATTTAATATGTGGTCTTAATTTCAGTTAAAGTTAAAATCTGTCTAATGTTACTGATATTGATGGAAGCAAAGGTTTCCATTCTATGACTCGTAGTAAGAGCTAGGAGCGTGTGGTTTCAGAAGAAAAATAATTTAGAACCACTTGCGAATTTCAGGTGTGGTCGTATCTGGGGCAAGCTACTCCTAATCTCTAAATTTCTTCAAAGAACCTTCGTATTCCCTCATCGCTGGTGATTCGGGAATCTGCAAACAAGAATAACGCAGACCTGATACAATTTAGTGTTCTACACGCAGACCCTTTTTCGTACTCTTGAGTAAGAAACTTGAGAATCTCAGGAACTTTTGGCTCATAAGGATTTATAGAGTTGCGTAGAGAAAAGGTCCACCATTTTCTAAGAGCCACATCATAGTTCTTGATCAATGAGTTTTTAATAGAAGGCACAGATATTTCAAGCCAGGTTTCTGGAATTCATTTTTCCCTCAAGGCTTGCCGGAAAACTTCCCGGCCACCAGGGTCAGGTGTCTTCAAAGTAGATGCGGTTCCCTATTACAAGAAAGTAAGAGATTTATTTTTGGCTCAAAATAAATTGGTTCTTGGATCAGAATTGACTGAAAAACACGGTAACAAGGCTAAGGAGACCAGTTTAAAATAATTACAATATCCTTAGATTCCTTAGATTTTATTTTGTCAAGGATCTTCAAAATAATTGCAGAAGGTGGGAAGGCATAGGAAAAGCCTCTTCTCCAAGACAACGTAAAAGCATCTGCTTCTCAGAACTGGGATCCTCATTCCACGATACATTCTGAATGCTTTAAATTTGCAAATTTTATTTAGGAATTTTCTTTCTTTCATTACCAACAACGAGTCAAAGTGTGAAGAGTGACAAGTTTTTTGGAAATAAAAATTTTATAAAAATGGTCTGACACAGCAACAGTTTTTATTTATTTCTGGAGGAATTTTAATATTGAACAACATTGGCTCTTGCTTTTTCAGTTTCGTGTTCTGTAGGAGTAGCCGATTGATAGGCTGACCTCCTTCCATGAGGAAAATATGCTTTAATTTCAGTTTCGTGTTTCAGAGAGATAAGTTTACTTAAGTGTCTTTTTACTTGATAACATTTATGATATTGTGTTTTATATCTGGCGTTCCATGTTATATTGATATATGCAAAGGCCGCGACTGAAAAAGTATAGCATTTTTTTTAAATTGAGATGAATCTTGAAATTATCTCTTTTTTTGTTCTTCTTGGAGCTGCTCACGCCGGAGTTAGCGATCCAAGCAAAAAAGCTGTTGGCTATTCCTGTAATAATGGAACAGAATGTGAATCAGGAGAGTGCAGTAATGACAGTAAGTAGAAAAATTATCAATAAAAAGTTTGAATATTGGTGAGGCATGCGAGATATTGCGCAGTGGGATGTAACAGTGCTTTCCGACGCAATTTTTAACGCTGAATTCGAATCTGGGCGTCGTAAAATTAGCCTAGGACGTCAGGATTTAAAAATGTTCTAACTAATCTGTGAAAAGGACATGATTTGAGATTTTTAGATTAAAATAGCTCCAGGACGCAAGAATATCCGTTGGATTGTTAGTCCAAAGCAACTAAGACAAGAACAGTCAATGACACAACCTTCTAAGGCAAGGTCAGTCAGTGATCCGGCGAAATCAGGCACGATCAGTCGGTGATTCAACTAATCAAGAGAAAATCAGTCAGTGATCCAGCAAACTAAGGCAAGATCAGTTACTGTCTCGGCGAACTAGCGTGAGATCCGTCGGTGATTCAACGAACTGGGGCCCGATCAGATGATCCAAACATCAAAGTCAAAATCAGTCAGTGAACCGGTCAACTAAAGCAAAGTCGGTCAGTGAACCAGCCACCTCAGGCAAGATCGTTCAATGATAAAATAATTAAAAGCAAGTTCAATCAGTGATCCGTCCAACTACAGCAAGATCAGTCAATGAAACAACCATCTAAGGCAAGGTCAGTCAGTGATCCGGCGAAATTCGGCACGATCAGGTGGTGAGCCAAACAAACAAGGAAAAATGATTCAGTGACCCGGTGAACTAAGGCAAGATCAGTCGGTGATCCAACCAAACAAGAAAAAAACAGTCTGTGATCCAGGAAGCTAAGGCAAAATCAGTCATTGATTAGGCCAACAAAGGCAAGATCGGCGAATGATACAACCAAATGATGTAAGTTTAGTCAGTGATCTGTTCAAATAAGGCAAGATCAACCAGTGATCCAATCAACTAAGACAATATCTGTCATTCATCCGGCCAACTAAGGCAAGATAAGTCATTGAACCAGAAAACTGGGGAATGTACAGTCACTAATCAGTCTAACTAAGTCAAGAGCTGATACTGATCTGACTAGATTAGGCTGAATTTTTCATTCAAAATATTAAGGTAAATGAACGAATTACAAAATTTTCGTCCAGTAATTTCTACAGCGATTTGTAGAATATCTTACACTCTAAAACGCCAAATTAGTTGGATCACCGACTAACCTTGCCTCAGATGTGATTGATTGATCTTGTTTTTTCACTGGATCACTGACTGGTGTTGCCTTAGATGCTTGGATCAGCGATTTATCTTGCCTCAGTTGGACGGATCACCGACTGATACTGCCTTAGTTGGCTGGATCGCTGCCCTACCTTTCTAAGTTTTCTAGTTCACGGTCTAGTCTAGAATTTTATCTACTAAATTAAATCTGCAGTTTTGGGTCTTGCAATTCTGACCCAAAAGTTCATATCAGCAAAGTAGAAAACCCCTTAGTAGTGATATTTCTAGTTAAGTAATACAGTACCTTGAAATCCACGCTTGCCATACTGCTAATCAAAAAACCTTCATTACAGAACTTTGAAGAAATCGGCTAAACAAAGCTTTCAGTGATCACTACTTTGATAATGTTAAATTTTTTCATTGATTTTAGTGCTACATTATAAATATTTTAAAAACTGTGCATATGCAATTCTGTTAATTTTTTCAATGACAAAACCGACTCTGTTGTCAGTTCTAACTTTTTTTTTATTTTAATCTAAAGATGATAAGAAACGTCCTTTGTTGTACTTTTACATTAGAATATTTCGAAATCCTGACGTGTTAGGCAAATTTCGCGGCAAGATTGGAATTAATCGCTAAAATTTACTTCGGAAAACATCGTATCATCCTAGTGAACTCCATCAAGTGAAATTTTCTTAGACCTGTATAAAAAAACATATACATTCACAATTTTCAGTCCTAAGCCAAACAAGATTATGCAAAAAAAAAGGTGGTGATGTCTGTGACAGCGGAACGGAATGTGTCTCTGGAGAGTGCAGTATTGACAGTAAGTAAGAAAATTATTAATACAAAGTTTAAAATAGAAATTAGAAATTATCCGGCGATGTAAGGCAAGATCAGTTAGTGATCCGGCGAAACAACGCAAGACCAGTTGGTGATCCGGAAAACTCGGGCACGATCAGACCACGCTGCTATCAATCAAGGCAAAATCGGTCAGTGAACATCCGAACTAAGGCAAATTGTGTCAGTGATCCGGTTATATAAGACAAGATCAGTCAATGATACATCCATTGAAAGCAATGTCAGTCAGTGTTCTGGGGAAATTACGTACTGTCAGTTAGTCAGTCGGCGAAGTAACAAAAAATCAGTCAGTGATCCGGCGAAATGTAGCACGATCAGATGGTGATCCAAACAACCAAGGCAAAATTAATCAGTGAACTGGCCAACCAAAGTAAAGTCTGTCAGTGATCCGGCACTCTAAGGCAAGATTGGTCAATGGTGCAATAATGTAAGGCAATCTCAGTCAGTGATCCGGGAAACTCAAGCACGATCAGTTTGTGATACGACTACTAAGGCAAAATGATTCAGTGATCCTGTGACCTAACGCCAGATCAGTTGGTGATCCAACCAACAGAAGCAAAAACAGTCAGTGTTCCAGCAAACTAAGGGGATCAAGCCATCTGAGGTAAGATCAGTCATTAATACGACGAACTAAGGAAAGTGTAGTCACTGATCCGTTAAGCCAAGTCAAGATCTGACAGAGATCTAACCAGATAATCAGAATTCTTTATTCAAAATATTAGGGTGAATGAAAGAATGACGGAAATTTCATCCAGTAACTGCTACATTAATTTGCAGAATCTCTTTCTCTTCAAAACGCCGAGTTACTTGGATCACCAACTGATCTTGCCTTAGATGGTTAGAATATTGACTGATTTTGCGTTAACTGACTGGATTACCGACTGATATTGCCTAAGTTGGCTGAACCTCTGGCTTGCTTTTCTGAGTTGTCCAGTTCGCGGTCCACTCCAGAATTTTCTATACCAAACCAAATCTGCCATTTCGGGTTTAGCAATTTTGACCCAAAAGTAACCTCATAATTAGCTAACCAAAAATTCATTTCTGTAGATTTTCTCATGAGGAATCCGAATTTGTTTTCTGTTATCACGTTTTGAAGCTATTTTAATCTGGAAATGATGAAAAAACGTCCTTTCTGCACATTTACGTTAGAAAATTCCGAAATCCTGACGAGCTGGGAAAATTTTGCGGCCAGTTTGAAATTATTCGCTGAATTACAAACACATTTACAATTTTCAGGCATAACCCAAACAAAATTATGCAAAAAAACTGGTGGTGATCCATGTGAAAAAGGACCAGAATGTACCTCTGGAGAATGCAGCTTGGTCAGTAAGTAGTAGAAATAATAATAAAACATCTGAAATGTTGGTCTTGAATAATGAAACATATACATTTATAATTTTTAGGGACGAGAGGAATGAAATTATGTATTGGAAAGTATAACTTGATTAAGAAAAAGCCAGCCTAAATTTCCCAGAACTTCGGACCTTGGGAATTATACCACTTGGATGTATAATGCGATGCCCTTTTAATCACATACTGCAGTTTTCCGGAAACAACTGTATGAAAAATAAATAACAAAAAAAACATCAAACAATTATGGTCATTGCAGAACCCTATATAGAAAGAAATGAAAATAAGCCCATAGCGAATCAAAAACGAGACAAGGATGAACCTAGATCACTTTTGATACACTCAAATACTTTGGAATTATTTTAAATCATTTTTAATCTCATGAAATTATTTCAAATTTTGCAAAATATCTTGAAATTCTATGAAAATCTAAATCCATTGAATTCCTTCGAAATATCTTGGATTATCAAAAAATCCTTTGAAGTCATTACAAAAATGTTGCTCTGTTAAAAATTGTTTTACTTTGGCCTATTGCCTATTGTCAAATTACCATTCTTGTGATTACAGAATAATTTTATTCGGTTGCTTTTAATTTTTTTCAATCACGATGCATATGTGGTCTTTTTTTTTTACGATTCAGAACAAAAAAAGCATAAAATTATGACAAATAGCGAACCGGAAGATAAAAATTATATTTATGCGAAGGAAATCACAAATATGCAAATCCCGTTGAAAAACCCGACAAGGACAAATCTTATCAGAAAAAAAATAAACTTAACTGCAGTTGTGAGTCACTTGTTTTCGATTTTTAGTTTAATGAAGAAAAACGGATTCTTTTCTAGACTAAAATCCATTTTAATCGAGTTCCTTTAATGAAGCTTTTTCCTAATTTAATTTTGCAATTGGAACAGTCTCTGGTGGACCTCATTTCTTAAAATCATATTTTTTGGTTCCAACCAATACTTTAGTTCGAATGCCAAAAAAGTAAATTTAGTATTTCTGCACACACACAAAATTTCATGAACCCGTAAAGATTTTTCAATATTTATTGGCTCACATAAAATCCTAAAGATCAATTTTGTAAAATATCAAAATTTATACATTCATTTTCCCAGGTGCAGCCAAGAGTTGAAGTTGAAGTAGAAAATTTTTTGAAAATCGCAGAATTGGAAAAGCTTTATAAGTATTGGGAACAATATTTTTATCTATAATCTGGACGATGCTATCATCATTCAAAATCAAGGCAAATTTGTAATAGATCATCTGGTTCGTGGTCTGATACTATCCGTCGGTGATGTAGTTTAGTACTTGTTGAAAACAACGTAACAATTAAAACAGCCTTTCCAAAGAAGAGTAGTTTGATAAAAAAAAAGGTTATAACATTTTTGAGGACTTTAAGGGATTTTAATGACTTTCAAGGTATCTTGAGTACACTTCAAACAATAAACAATACAAACAAGGAAGTAGTCTCAGAATGGACTGAAACTTTGGTTGAGGAAAGGCATGCCTCCAGTAGAGGTCAATGTAAAATTTGAGGCGATGCATGGAGAACTGTTGTTTGGAATGCTAGAGAGTTGAATGATATTAAGGAAAGATAATTACGATAAAACAATGCACGAGAGGAAGCTAGATATTTTGTGTGTACCTGACACAAAGAAAAAGGAAAGCGACAGTTGAATGATAGAAAATGGGAAGTCAAAGCACGGACTTTATTGATGGTCAGGAGTAGATAGCGAATCACATGGTTGCCAAAAGTCGGTCCGATTATGAATGTGAGATCAAAACAGTATGTCAAGGGGTATCAATTTGTTTTTCAGATTGTTGTCGGTTGGAATAAAAGTGGGGATCAGAAGGCTATTCATCATAGCGCGTTATGCCCCAGTTAGTGGTGAAAGAAGTCAGATAAAAGATGCCTTCTAGGACACTTTGAATGATATTATAGGCACTTGCGATCATGGGCAAAGAGTCATTCTAGTAGGAGATATGAATGGATGAACTGGAGTCCAACACGAGGATACGGAAAGGATGCTAGGTAATTTTAGAAATCCAAAAACAAATGGTAACGGAAACAGATTGGATAGCTCATTCTTAGGAAGAGGCTTGTTTATTGCAGATACTTTGTTCAGGCATGAGAAGATCTTCTTGTACACCTGGTGCAGAGAGGATAGCCACGTTATGATCGATTTTGTTTTTGAAGATGAGAGACTGACAGAACTAGTAAGATATACAAAGTTCATGAGAGGTTCTGAATGTGGAACGGATTAGCTCTTCGTTTGGAAAATCAACTTAGGTCAAGGATGAAGAAACAAGATATTTAAAAACACAAAACAGACGTTAATTAATATAAAGAATTTGGCTGTGCCTAATCGTCCCGAAAGATTAAGGGAGTTGGAAAAGGGGATGAACTAGTCGTCCCGAAAATTCGGGACCACTAGCCAAGCTAATGAAAAATATTTGACTACTTGTCCCGAATTTCGGGACGACGAGACACTTCGAAAGAATTTACAGAAACCTGAAAAGCGGATAGAACTTACAAATCAGATAAACAAATGCCTAGATAGAACAACTTGGGGGACGCTTATACACAATAAAGATATAAATGGCGCAAGCCCAATGCTCCAGGAAAGCATTGTTTAAAGTACAACTAAAGTGTGTGGTACTGCAGTTGTAAAAAGAATGACTGAAGATGCTCGGTGGAATGATGAAATCCGCTTAGCAAATTAACGATTAGAAATAAGCTCATCTGAGAAAGTTTAATAGCACAGGTCTTGGCGATAACGTGAGAAGAAGTCTAGAAAATTATTATAGAGATGAGAACAGAAAAGTAAAAATACTAGTCGAGGAAAGCAAGGATAAGATCAAAGCGGAAGAAGAGAAGAAGATGAAAAATGCCTTCAAAGGAAATAAGAAATTATTTTATTGGCAATTACACAAGGACAACAAGAAAGAAAGTAGTAGTTCAGAGTTATTCGGAATTAGGAAGATCAAGGGGGAAAGAGTACATATGAGGCGGTCTAAGGAAAAGACGGTCATAGGGACAATTACAAGAAATTATTGGGAGGTGAAGCTATGGATTAGCACAACTGCGGCATAGTAGTTGATAGTCGGAAAACCTGGTTCAAAGTGTCTCTGAGATTAGGGATATCATTAAGAACTTTAAGAATGGTCAGACTGCTCGTGTAGATGGCATTGAGGCTAAAATTATTGAATACCGTGGGGAATATATATACCTACAGGCTCTGCAAGTTGATAAATTTATGTATCGAGATGGAGAAAGTTCCAGATTACTGGGAAAAGATGATCATCGTCTCAATATAGAAAGGAAAGGGAAATAAAAGCAACTGCAATAATTAATAAGGTATCAGCTTATTAAGCAGGGTTAGCAAAATATATTCAAAAATACATATCGATAGGGTAATGATAATAACAGAAGAAATGATCTGGGAAGTACAATGTAGATTCATGCCTTGAGACAAATCATAGACAAATTTTGAAGGTAAACAACAAAGTTTGCTGTGCATTTGCTGGTGTGGAAAAAGCGTTTGATAATAGTCGATAATAGTTATTTCATAACATATCATGATAGCGAAGAGTCTGTATTAGGAGTTGTTTTTAAAACAGTTGAGCCAAGTCGACATACATGCAAATATGTTTATAAATCATAAAGTTTAGATATTTTCTGAACAATGAGAAATGATGAAAACAATGAAACAATCAAAAATTCACGAACAATGAGTACATTGCTTTGCTGATATCGTGCTTATGTTACAGTGCATCAACTTCATTTGAAAGATTTTTGTTGAGATATTGAAATAAATATTTAAACCTATTTTCATGTTTTTGTAATAAACTCTTTCGTTTTGTGAATTGATTGAATAAACTTTGAAACATTTATCAAAGTCTTCAACCTAAAAGAAATAAAGTTGACAGAATAAATAATTAGGAGTGTCCTTTCAATGACTCCATGTCACCTTGCAAAGAATCATGAAATCTTTTCAATTTAACAAATTTTTCAAATTCCTCTCAAATCTTTTTGAATCCTAATAAAACCCGCAAAATGTTTTGTCTACTGTCGAATCACATGAAATGATTTGAAATTATTTTGAAACCTTTGGAAATGTTCCAAATTGATTGAATTCTTTTGAAATCATTTCAAATCTCATAATATCCTTTAAATCAATTTGAGTCTTTTAATTTCTTAGAAATTTCTCGAAGTACCTTTAAATAAACAAAAATAATGCAAAGGTTTTAAATATATTTTGTTGATATCCAAGGAATAATATTGGCGATAAAGCGCGATTCGAAAAAATAAAGAATGATGCCCAATGATGATTCGGAAAAACAGAAGTTGATTCAAGTCATAAAATTCGAAAAAATAAAAATAAAGGTGAATGATAATTCGAAAAAAAAAATAAGATCAAATGCAGGTTTAGGATGATGAAAAAATTATGGTAATCTGTGTAAGCAAATCCGCTTTAAAAATCGACAAGGATTACTCTTATCACAAAAAGATAAACTTCACTGCTATTTTCCGTAACTTCTTTTCAATTTTCTTTCTTATTTAGAAGAATTGAGAAATAAATATGTTGATTTTGATTCATGCAATTTATTTGAGTTTTCATGAGACTTCTATTTTTGACCAAAAAACGTTAAATACTTCCCAAAAAAGAGGAATTTTCTACAAAAAGTTTAATTTCTCAACCCGAAAATATGAATTTTCCACAAAAATGTTATTTTCAACCAAATACATAAATTTTCTAACAAAAAGATTAATTTTCTACCAAAAAAAAAATACAAATTTTTCACTAAAAAGATGAATCCTCAACCAAAAAGATGAATTTTCAGCCAAGAAGATCAATTTCTTGCAAAAAAAGAGAAATTTTCAACCAAATGGTTAAGTTTTCTACCAAAGAGATGAGTTTTGAAGTAAAATTATAAATATTTAACCAAACAAGTGAATTTTTAACAAAGCAGTGTAACTTTTAACCAAGTAACTGAATTTTCAACCAAGAAAGGTGAATTCGCAACGAAAAATTATAATAGTTGATAATCAGCTTAGAAAATAATTTTAATTCAAAATCAAGAAGATTTTAATTCATCCAAAAATACGAATTTTTAATGAAATAAATTAATCCTCACCCAAAAAAGTTTGTTATCCTAAACCAAAAAGTTTCAATTACAATAGAAAAAAAAGATTAAATTTTTACCTAAAATGATGAATCTTCAAACCAAAAAGACGAATTTTCAATAAAATTTTTGAATTTGCAACCAAAAAAGATTTTTCAGACAAGAATGAAAAAAAATTAGGCAAATTAGAATTTGAAGGAAAAAATAAATTTTAATACAAATTAAAAATTATAAGCGATTATTTATTGTTGAATTTTTTTTTGTTATTTGCTTTAAGGACATATATATATAGTTAAAAGTTTGTCATAAGGACAACCGCAGGATTTCGCCGGGAGCGGGTGCTAATCTGAAAAATTGCACCCGCTCCCAGCGAAATCGCGGTAAAATTTCAGCTGTAACCACGTCTCACGACCGTGAGATAGGTGGTTACAGTCTGCGACGAACTCAATACGATGGTCCGGCAAAAGTCTCGTGCACCCTGAGGACACGGAGCGACCCAAGGACGACCGCCTTCTGCATTTTCCCCGCAAGTGTCTCAGCATTTTTTTGACACGCAGGGATGCTTTTCAGGCTATTAACCAGTGAAACCTTGGCACTTCCAAGAGCGCCGATGATCAAGACGATTAGCTTAACAGAATATTCCGGGTATAACCGTCGCAACTCCCTTATAAGGTCTTTATACCTCTCTTTCTTTTCTTTCTCCTTGGCTGTGACGTTTTTGTCAGCTGGTGCTGAAAATTCGATAACGAACATGGTTCGTTTCTCGAAGTCAAGGAGAACTATGTCAGGCCTCGAGTGCGCAACAGAAACAATTGTCGAGAATATGAAGTTCCAGTATATGCGGCACTTCTCATTTTCGACAATTGACTCTATTTCTCTAGGAGCGTTTAGCGGAGAGGTATTTGGGCTAATGCCATAAGAGTGACAGAGATGGTAATAAAGCACTCTTAGTGCCGCATTGTGCCTTTGGATGTAGGTCGTTCCCGCATGAGTTGGACAACTAGATAGTATGTGTCCTAGATGCTCGGGATGTGCATGATACGCTCTGCAACTATCATCGGGAATGTCTTGGCTCAAAATGTGGCGACGGTATGCTAGAGTGGAAATGACACCGTCTTGACATGCCAAAATGAAGCCCTCCGTGCCCGACTTCAATCCGGGTGATCTAAGGAAAGTAAACGTTAGCTCATACGACATCGACTGATCTTCCACATTTCTGTGGAAGATGCCGTGCATCCTCTTGTCGAGGAGCTGTTCGTAGAAGTTTTTCTCCTGTGCTTTCTTAATCCGGACCTTCAGGAGTGAGTATTCAAGATGGATAAGATTTGATGCATTTTGCTCACCCCTAATATTGAAGTCAAGGCCGAGTGTTTCAGCAGCCTCCTCCGCTGCTTTGTACAGAAACGCCCCTTTTCCCACTTCTTCGTGTTTCCTGACCATTTTAAGAAGAGGGTCTTGTCCATTTGCAACTATATGTGCTGTACCCAGAATGAGTCTGTTGTGAAGACATTCAAGATTCAGTATTCCGCGACCACCTAGGCGACGTGAGATGTAAAGTCGCGGAACAGAAGACTTAAGGTGCATGCTCTTGTTCATGTGCAAAACCTTTCGCGTCCCGATATCAAGGGATCTGAGTTCGTCCTTCGTCCATGGAACCACTCCAAATGAATAGAGTACTACCGGGACGGCATGCGTGTTCGTTGCAGATACTTTCTTTCTCGCCGACAGTTCGGAAGACCAAATCTGCCGGATGAGACGTTTGTATCTGCATCGGAGAGTATCCTTTATAGATGTCGCGTCCTGAATGCGGCTCTGTGGCACGCCCAGGTATGTATGAGTCTCTCCAGCGCAAAGGTGTCGTATAGCGCTTCTGTCAACGAGCTCAGGATCTTCGGGGATGCCATTAAGTTTTCCTTTCTTCAAATTAACCTTGGTGCATTTCTCTAACCCGAATTCCATTCCAATCTCTTGAGTGTACTCTTTGACAATTTTCAGAGCTAGATGTAGTTTCTCTTGATTCCTAGCATAGATCTTAAGATCATCCATGTAAAATACATGAATGACCTCATGCTTTCGGTTTCCAGGTTTTCCGCAGAGATACCCCTCGGAATGGCGAAGTGCGAGAGATAGTGGCAATAATGTGAGGCAAAAAAGGAGAGGGCTCATGGTGTCGCCCTGAAATACACCTCTCTGAAAGGTGATACTGTTAGTGATCACACGATGTTTTCCAGATGAGATAGTAAATCTGGTTTTCCAAAGCGACATTAATGTCTCTATGCACCTCACGATGTGTGGATGAACCTTTAGGCTTTCCAACAGACAGATGATAAGTCTATGGGAGGTTAAATCGAAAGCTTTCCGGTAATCAATCCAGGCCATCGATAGAAATCGCTGATAGTATGCTGCGTCTTTACAGACACATCTATCGATGAGCAAGTTCTCCCGACATCCCGCTACGCCTTTCTTTGAGCCACGTTGTTCATACATCTCTCGCCATACAGTTCCAATTGTCCGAACAATCCTATCATTTAGGATAGCTGTGAAGATCTTATACAGTGTGTTCAGACAAGTTATTGGCCTGTAATTCTTAAGGTCAGCTAAGTTGCCCGTCATCGGCAGGAGCACTGTGCGCCCTTCCACCAACCACCCCGGAATAGGCTCTTCCGACTTTAGATATGAGGTAAAAATTCGGGCCAGATGCTGGTGGGTTGAAGGAAACTTCTTCCACCAGAAGGTCTTGATGCCATCTGGTCCCGGAGCGGAATAGTTCTTCATGCCTCTTAATACGTTTTTCACCTCCTCGGTAGTGATAGGTGGGCATTCCTCCTCAGCTGTGATGAGGGCATTGCACAGCTCCTTGAAGCTGTTTATGTTCTTTGAGCCTTCTTTAAGTGGATGTTGGACTTCGTAGACTTCTCTCCAAAATGCTTCGACCTCCTCTGGTTTGGGCGGATGGTCGACAGTAACTGGAGGGTCTTGGAAGAGTCTAGATGGGTCAGACGAAAACTGTTGATTTTCTCTAAACCACCTCTCTCTCCGCTCTAGACTTCTCCTAGCGTCAGATAGTACTCGTATTCTGTCAACAATATGCTGCCTGATGGTCAGTAGCTTTGACTTGTTGATTGTGTGATGACGGATCCGCAGTTCGCGCGTGAACTGTCGAACCTTGGCAGTGAAAGTCCTGCCAGATGTTATGTAGTCAATCACACACTGAATGCGGGACGCGTACTGTCTTGCCCAGCCTATCTTTGTGCTAAGTTGATGCATTCGTCTTTTGGTCTTATGATCAACCGTTGGTTTCGTTTTACGGTTTGCATCTGCCAAAGTTCTCGCTGCATTGTACACACTACAATTGATAGTCCAAGGGTCGGATTCTTCGGAAAAATCTCCACGAAGCTCATCATCCAGTTCAGTCAGATCTTTGGGCTTGGGAGAAACCTGAATGTTGATGTTTCTCCGGGTCTTGAAGCATCGTTCTCCCTCTATTGGATGCCTGTTCGAGGCTGGTCTCAGCGTCGCCTCTCTTTCTCTGTTGCCGGCTTGTTCTGGCTGCGGATGTGTTTCCAGGAATTCACAAAATTTTAGGTAAAATGTGAGTGTTTTGAAAGATATTTAATACTTTTTGACAATTGGAAAAAATTTAAGAATATTTTATAAATCATGTTCCGAAATCCTTCAAAGTTTTAAAATATGTTTAATATCTTGAAAATTCTAAAAATTCGCCAATTTTCTTAACTAACTCGAATTATTTCCAAAACTATTTAAAATTTTGCCGGATTCACTGTTGAAAATTTTGAAAATTATTTATAATGTTTCATAATATTTTTAAATATTCTCTGCAAAATAATTTAAAAAAATAAAGAATAACTTTAAATATACCCAGGAATCTTGAGAAAAGTTTCTTATTATTTGGAAACCTTTCAACATCTTTAGAAACTTCAAAATGTTATTTCGAAATCTTCAAAAATCTATATTTTGTTTACAATTTTAGGGGACTTGTAATTTTTTTGTTACCGGAACCGATAAATTTTTTAGTGTTAGCTGTATTCTATACATTTCGTAAGCTAAGATATTCTAGGTTGTGGTCCATATATTCATTTTTCTTAACACTTTGAATGTGCTCTCTTAAACTAAACCAGCGGAATCGGCACTGGTTGAATCAGTATTTTAAAGTATCACTGGTGTGACAGTCATTTTCTGACCTTTACTGAGACATCTAGTAAGTGACTCAATCAAAACCGCGTTACTGAATATGCCAGTAACGTCAAGTAACACAGGACCACAAAAAATGAACCAGACCAAGTGGATTATATGTTTTTTGGGTCGCTGAAACCGAATCTGAAACCTGTTTTGCCCCATCACGTCAGCGTTTTTTTAACCTCAAAAAACAGCTAGAAACTTTAAAACCCAACAATATCAACCCTTGAGCCATATTACCATATACCTTCAAAGCTCAATAACCTTGAGATCGATATAACCTATAACCCTAAAACCAATAACCTCAATATTTATAACCACAAAACTCATAAATCTCAAATACCAATAAACTAAAAACCCAAAATGCAGGAAAAAACGAAAAAACTTACACGCAAATTCCAAACCTCAATCTCGGAGAGTTTTAGCTTTATAATTCCATACGTCCATCACTTCATAACCTCAAGATTAGAGTTCCAGTCACTTAAGGCAAGGCTTGTCACTTAAGTCACTTAAGGTTCTAGCCACTTAAGGCAAGATCTAGTCGTGATCCAGGCACTTGTGGCAGGATCTAGTGGTGATCCACCCACTTAAGGCAAGATCTTGTGGTGATCCAGCCACTTGAGGACAAATCTAGTGGTGATCCAGCCACTTAAGGCAAGATCTAGTGGTGATTCAGCCACTCAAGACAATATCAGTCTGAGTTCCAGCCACTTAAGGCAAGATCAGAGTTTCACCCACTCAAGGCAAGACCAGTCAGTTCCAGCCACTTGAGGTGAGATAATATCTCTCCAGTCACTTAAGGCAAGATTTATTGTAAATCCAACCACTGAAGGCAAGATCTAGTGGTGATACAGCCACTTGAGACAAGATCAGTCTGAGTTCCAGCCAATCAACGCAAAATCAGAGTTCTAGCTACTTAAAGCAAGATCTAGTGGTGATCCAGACACTTGAAGCAAGATCTTAGCTTTCCAGCCCTAAGTGGCCGGATATTCAATAGATCTTGCCTCAAGTGGCTGGATCACCACTAGATCTTGCCTTAAGTGGCTAGAACTCGGATCTTCTCTGAAGTGACTGGAACTCTAATCTTGCCTCAAGTGGCTGGAACTCAGACTGATCTTGCCCACAGTAACTGGATCACCACTATATCTTGTCTGAAGTGGCTGGATCACCACTAGATCTTGCCTTAAGTGGCTGGATCACCACTAGATCTTGAATCAAGAGGCTGGATCACCACTAGATCTTGCCTTGAGTGGCTGGAATTCTGATCTTTCCTTAATTGGCTAGAACTCTGATCTTACCTTAAGTGGCTGGAACTCAGACTGATCTTGCCTTAAGTGACTGGAATTATTACTAGATCTTGCCCTAAGTGGCTGGAACTCAGATTTATCTTGCCTTAGGTGTCTGGATCACCACTAGATCTTGCCTTCAGTGGCTGGATCACCACTGGATCTTGCCTTAAGGGGGTATTTCTATTTGAGCGGACCAAAAAATCGATTTTTTTTTGGATTTTTTGATAGTATATAGTATGTGGAATTTGTACGCAAAGGGATTTGTTTGGTTCGTACTTCTTAACGAAGCTGCAGCAGGAACAACTATGCAGAGCGGAGAGTACTCAGCCGCACACTATGGACGGCCGCCTCGGCTGTGACCGCAGGCAGGTCATAAATGTGTATAATAAAGTCATTGTTCGTCTCAAATAGGTTTTCCTTCCCCAATATAATGTTCCGAAAGCATTTATAGATTTGTATCCAAGTTCTCGTCCAAACTTTCAGTGTTCGGTCTGAATTTCCAGTGTCACGCTACATGTTGAGCCAGTCGTTCTTCTCAAAACACGATTTTTTAAAATAGCTGCCAGATACCATTACCATGAAGCCATTTCCCTTTCAGGGTAGGCCTGACAGTACCCGATTCGGGTAGTGTTTCTAGGTGGATAGTTTTCTTGTAGTTATAAATAACTACAAGTTTGGGCTCACCACACCCATAATATGCCAACAGCACACAGTATTCTCGAATGGTCACCCATCCAAGTACTAACCGCGCCCAACGCTGCTTAACTTCAGTGATCTGACGAGAACTGGTTTTTTCAGCGTGGTATGGCCGTTGGCTCATGATTGGATCATGATTCCGTCAAAACCACTGGACCGATTAAGCTCAAATTTTGAGGATATATTTAGAAGATGTTTGGCTATAGCCCGAATTAGGATGAATGGGAAATAATGATTTTTGAATTTTTAGCAAGTCAAAAACTACACCAAAAAAGTCAAAATTCGCAAAAAAAATTTCAAATAGGCGCCATTTCGTCAATTTTCAATATTTTTCATTGGTTCTAGTACCGGCTATAGCCGTACTCGTATATTTTGGGAATCTCTTCGACTTTTTTGTTTCAGGTCACCCGGAGCAGCTAAATCATGGCAGCCAAGTGAGGGTGTCGTTTTCGGGACACATTTTTTGAAAGGCTACAGCGCCCCCTATTATTTCTTATTTAATTTGTAACTATGTATTTTTTTAGTTCAAGAGCTGCTTAAAAATATAACAAAAAACTTCAATTGGAAAATATTAACAATTGTATTTTTTAATTTTTGAAGAACGCCTGAAAAAACCTCGGTCAATTCAAAACCTCGGCTGAATCACGACTAGATCTTGCCTTAAGTGGCTGGATCACCACTAGATCTTGCCTTAAGTGGCTAGAACTCTGATCTCGCCTTAAGTGGCTGGAACTCTAATCTTGCCTTAAGTCCTATGGGACTTCAGGGTTATGGAGCTTATAGGTTTCGATGTTATGAAGTGATGGACGTATGGAATTATGAAGCTAAAACTCTTCGAGATTGAAGTTTGAATTTTGCGTGTAAGTTTTTTCGTTTTTTTGCTGCATTTTGGGTTTGTAGTTTATTGGGAGTTGAGATTTATGAGTTTTGAGGTTACAAATTTTGAGGTTATGGGTTTTAGGGTTATAGGTTATATCGATCCCAAGGTAATAGAGCTTTGAAGGTATAGGGTTATATAGCTAAAGGGTTGATATTGTTGGGTTTTATAGTTTCAAGCTGTTTTTTGAGGTTAGAAAAAAATGCTGACGTGATGGGGCAAAACAGGCTTTATATTCGGTTTCAGCAATCCAAAAAACATATAATTCACTTCGTCTGGTTTGAGGAACCCTCCATTCATTTTTTGTGGTCCTGTGTGATACATTCAACCAATGATAGAGCGCTCGACGCGGCCAAAACATGAACCTCCAGTCTTTCGGTAGCACGTGTCGCCGGTCGGGTCTTTGCATTTCTTGAGTGAAATAGGATATTACAGCAAAAAAAGGGTTAGACAAGTCCTCATGTGGAGTAAAGACCCGTCTGAGCCTACGAGTGATGTACGATATTTTATTCGAAATCAGCATTTCATGAGACAGCAGGGCCATCTGAAAGGTCGGTCGTGACGTTTATAATATCTTTGGTCGTAAAAAGATACGACTGACGTGACAGTCGTCTGCTTGGCTGTGATTGGTAATCTCGTGTGGCGCGAAATTCAAAAATGGTTCGGATAAATGCCAACATTACGGTTAGAGAACACATTGTGCGTTATTCAGTGGCCATTTGTGGAACTACTTACTTGACAGCGTGGCGGCGTTTGAAACTAATTACATGGCGCCAGCTGACACCGCTCGGTAGAGGGCACCTAACGCTCACTTGTCAGGGGGCGTTATAGGCTCATAACATGTTGGTTTCGAATAAACAAACTTTATTGTGTACTAGTATTTGTGCTACAAATATTTGGGACCAGGGTGCAATAAGCAGAGGATGAGATCTTAAGTGATCAAGATCTTGTCTTCGAAATTTGATTTTTTTTTACTTTAAAATGACACTAAGTGCTCGATAACTAAATTAAATTATTAACGGTTCATTTAGTTAGAATGAAAGCTTCTAGTTCAATTTTTATAGTATAAAAACCCCAGTTATTGGCACCTTAAGAGAAAATTTAGACTTTTGGAAATAGCAATAATTATACCTAGCCAAAAAATTTAAAAAAAAAAATAAAAATTAAAAAATTATTCAAAATGAGGACATGGTCCAGAGGTTCAGTATCTGAAAAAATAAAATTTTATTTTGCCATTATTAATTTCAAATGTAGTCTTTTATAATTTTTTTTTTTTGATAGCCAAAATCTTTGACAGCAGCTGTAAAGCTTCATACATGTCACATGTGTTCTTTGTTCACGTTTTACTTTTGTCAGGCATGCTGTGATGAGGATGCTCATACCAATAAATAAAATTCAAACAAAGTAAATACTGGGATACCCTGAAACCTAGAACATCATATAAATTGCGGTATCAGTTTTAACGGATTTAGTAAATAATTTTTTCCCCTTGAAACTGACTTGATAAGGAAACGTAAATATCTCAGCATGAAAAACTGGAAGACTCTAATCAATAAGATAACAACTATAGGATATGCGTATTAATTTATCCAATGGAGCAATTAAATTGTCATCAGTTACATTGTAAATCAAATTCTTCATTGATACATTATTCAGTTTTTCCTCTTATTAGAAAAGATGAGGACTGTTCATACTCTCGTCCTATCCTTGGCAGTTATTCTCAATTATACTGGTGAATAAAATAATATAATATATGGGTAATTCTCTACATTGAGGTCAATTTTGTGAGGAACCATTTTTTTGCACAAGTATTTCAAAATATTTGTTTTTTATCCCAACCTACTCTCCAGTTCATGACTCATGCTAACGTAAAGTAAAATCTTTGCCCTTCTTTTTCTTTTCTCTATTCGCTCTCACTCGTACTTCAAACACTTCCACTAATTTTTCTCTTCCAGCCTGAGAATTTGACTCAGGTTTTAATATTCTTCAGCTACATGCTTCAAACTCTGATAAAGTTTGAAAAATGATTCAGAAGTTTGGATTGAGTCATGAATTGAGAGTCAGGCGAAATAATTTAATTTTAAAATGATATGTTTCCTTTCAAATACTTTTTTGAATTTATAAATTAACTAGTAACCTGTCTGGGATTGCCCTTATAGAAAATAATGCAAACATCTTTCAACTATTAACTACTAACTTTTTCTCAGTCTGAATTTTTGTTTCGAAGTTTCGAATTTTGGACTGAAAACACCAAAATTCTCATTAATTTTAGTTTGGTTAAAGCGGTCATATTCTTGGGTTAGATGCTACTTGCGATGAAAACTGATATTCATGCCTCAAAATGCTACTTATAAGCTCCTGGAGGGACAGGTATGCTTTCTCTAGGCCAGAAAAGGGGGAAAATCCAGTATAATTAAACGATTTTGTAGTCCTTTCCGTCCTCGTCTCTTCGTTCGTCTGGTGACTCGTAGCGATAGTGGAGCATTGTTAAGTTGCACAGTGACACATCGCCTCATCCGTCTACTTCTATACTGCAGCAGCGCCCCCTGCCTCCTCTGCCTCAGTCAGCCTGGCAGTCATAGGCAAACCGGACAAGCTTCGAGTTGCGCGTCTGACGTTCTCGCTTTAGCTTTCGACGTTTCCATCTACTACTCAAGCGCCGTATCTTTAAATCGATCACTGATCTTTTATGTTGTGGATTTGTACAGCGTTTTTGATTTATTCAACAGAATGCCACTTTTGAAGTTCGTTCTTCATGGTGCAAACCATTGCCCAATTTTCAATTCAAACCTCAAGAATTTTGACAAGATGCCAATCCCAACAGAGAAAGATGTTCTTCCATGTTCTTTCATGTTGTCTAGAAGTTTCTTTTTCTTTTGTAGCCCGACAAGCTGCAATCAAGCTAAGTCCATCAAGACGCACTAAATGAGATTTCCAGAGCTCGAGCAGAATTTTAAGGCCAATCATTACACAGAAATGGCTTTTTTGAGAAAACACTGATGTTTCTATTACCGTAACACCAGTTCTAAGGACAGTATTAAACAAAAGAGCTCAGTGACAAACTTTCACTTTCTGACAACACTGTGCCAGAATTGTTTTTAATCGTCTCTCCGTACCACACGGTCGCAGCAGAACGGAGAGTGAATTTGCTACCGCGACGCTAGCGATGTCATCGTATGATTAACTTCAATTTCTAGGCAAGCTCTGCCAAAATGTCAATCAAAATTCCAATTTGTCACCTTCACATGGTGGGATCTGGGTCGCTTGGTAAGCATCGCTGGCCAGGTGAGCGAGAAGTTGCACAACAATGTAATTTTTGACATCACAAGTGATGTCTCCTAACCCAAAAATATGTCCGCCTTAATCGAATTATAATTAATGACAATTTTAGTGTTTTCAGTCAAAATTTCATAACTTGGAGGGAAACATCCTCAGAGAAGATATTATACGAGTTAAAAAAAATATATATATTATCTCAATGTGGTGATCCATTTTTTCCGGGTATTACATTTCGTTTCGAAAAAAGTGGCAGAACGAGGTACCCTAGTATGCACGGGAAATCGTCCACACTGCGCCGGGTCCCTTCTGACTTGCCAATGAGAGACCGAGCTCGCTCCTCTCGTTCGAGGAGAGGGACCGACTGGGCGACGGTCCAATCGCCGAGGCGTGACTTTACTCTCATTTTCCTTTAAACGTTGGCTCACCGCTCTCCCGGTTTCTCCAAAATATACTTTGCCACAAGGACAAGGGATTTTATATACTCCCGGATCACTAAGAGGTGCCTTTTTATCTTCAGGGTTATTGAGAAGTTGTCCTATATTCTCAGGTGGTTTAAATATGGTTTGGATGTTGTGTTTGTTGAGAATTATTCCTATTTGTTCAGTGACACCTTACATGTAGGGTACGATGGTGATCGTTTTTCTCTCTCGTTCTTTACGAGGTTGTGTTGACTTGTTTTTTTGAGTGTATTTCCTTATTGCTTTATCAATTTGTTTGTGTTCGTAATGGTTTTGTATTAGGATTTGTTTATCTGTAATTCCTTTTGTAAGTTATCTTTATCTGTTATGGAGACAGCTCTGTATATAATGAAGTTGATGACCGATTGCTTTTGAGATGGGTATTGGTGGTAGAAGGAATGTAGGTATCTGTTTTATGGGTGAGTTTTCTGTAAACTTCTTGTCCTATGTGTTATCAGATCTTTTGTGAACCAGTACGTCCAAAAAAGGCAATTTTTTGTTTTTTTCAATTGCCGCATTGCTGCTCGTGAGGTTTGTTCGTAGAATTGGTTATTGAAAGAGAAGTAGGTATTAGTAAGTGTGTGATAGAGTTTCCTGTGAAAGGATTCAGTTCTTTGGCGAGGAAAGGTTCCAGGTTGTAAGTTGGTGAGTTTATTTAGCTGACGATCGGTCTAAATGGAATGTTGTTTCTGTGGATTTTTGGGAGTCCGTAAAGTTTTGAAGAGATGAGATCAGCAGTTATTAATTTAGATATTGTTTGCTGTCAAGTTTTGATTTCTTTTAGAAGGGTTTTTGTTTTGCTGACTATCTTTTTTGGGTCTTTTTTAATTTTTTATATGTATCTTCCGTTAGAAGGTACGATACTTCAGTCAGCTAGAGACATGGACTAGATGAACTACACAAGTTTTTTGATTCAATTAATCGATTACACCCTCATATCCAGTTTACCATGGAAGTTGAACAAAACATAAAATTGCCTTTCTTGGACGTGCTAGTTTACAAAAGATCTGATAACACATTAGAACATGAAGTTGAATACACTCAAAAAAGCAAGTCAACACAACCTACTAAAGAAAGAGAGAGAAAAACTACCACCATCCTACCCTACATTTAATGAATCACAGAACAAATAGGAAGAATTCTCAACAAACACAACATCCAAAACATATTTAAACCACCTGACAATATAGGACAACGTCTAAACAACCCTAAAGATAAAAAAGGCACCTCTCAGTGATCCGGGAGTATATAAAATCCCTTGTTGTTGCGGCAAAGTCTATGTTGAAGGAACCAGGAGCGCGGTCAGCCAACGTTTGAAGGAACCAGGAGAGCGGTGAGCCAACGTTTGAAGGAACATAAGAGTAAAGACAGGCTGAAACATTTCACTCAATCAGCACTAGCTGCGCATCATATCAAAACAGGACATAACATTTTATTTGACAAAACAACCGTCATCGCAAAAACGTACAATATTTTTACAAGAAAACATAGAGAAGCAGTCGAAATCTTGAAACACCCTAATAACATCAATAGGGACAATGGATAGAATACTAATCCGATTTGGCTTTCCGTCCTTCCGTTTTTTTTTAAGGACTTGATGGGCCAATCAAGTTCGACCAGTTGCACGTCGGCACGATTCGTGGTCTTGCACACGATTGAAACCTGAAAACCTAGACCCTTCCATGCTAAGAGTTCTAGGTACCCGAACACTTTTACGCCAAATGCAGTGATCCTGGGTGGGGACTCTAACTAATCCTGTTATAGAGTCAGCTTTTGCAATAATAAAGTTCAAAGACAATGGGCAACCACTAAATATTGTTTAAAATTAAAAAGAAGAGAATATGCCTTCTATAATCGCATAAGCTATCGCTATTTTCCTCTCGCTCCTAAGGAACCCAAAAGCATTTTTTATGGTCACCCTACTGCCAGAGATTATAAATTTTAAAATGAAGTGAAGTTCAAGAATAAAACCGCATAATTTCTTCATTCTTTGCACCCAGCATGACCAAGCATCCGCTTGGAGTTTCACCTGTCGACTTCGAAATCGTCGGAAACTTTCCGAAAGTTCGCCTCGGTCGTCGTGAGTGCAGTGGTTTTCATTTTATTATTTTTCCTTGTGCCCCATTTCAAATGAGCTTCCTGCCTGTCATCATTCACATCAATTGAACTCTTGATAACTTTCTTGATTCGAAACGCTTACTTATTAATTTTATGATTTTTCTCAAATAAGATAACTCTCTCAGAAGCCGACCTCTGGAACTGAGAAGTAACAGATTGAGCAATGATCACGATAGGGAATTATTCCTTGCACCATTAGTTGAATTTAGTTTGTTGGATATAATTACTTACGTATGAATTTCGTAATTGTTCTTGAATAGCGTAACTTTCTCGGAACCCGCCCTCTGGAACTGAGAAGTTCGATTATCGATTTCGTGACTTCAAGAAGAAAAATAACTTCTCACCAACTCGCTCGCGAGAACTACTCAGTAATCTACCACGCGATGATCGAGATAAGAAGCTCTTTCTTTCCGCGACCTTGTTCCCTCACTCGCTTCCTTATGAATTTTCACTTTATCGAAGTAAAGCAATCCCTCGTGATATCTCTATGAGCTCCTCTAATTACGGCTCGGTCCGCATCCCTTCAGGGTCCTCGAGACGGAAAAAAAATTATTTCCTTGATTTTGGAAACATTTTTCTGCATGGTTTCATCAAATTCTTGAGTAACTAATTTATTCCTGAGTTTCATTACTGCACACTAGCAATAACTATATGAAGATCAACAAGAAGGTTTAGCTATCTCATTTATAAATCATTTTACTCGATAGTGAATCATAAACTTTTTTTGCTTATTTCCACGTGATATAAATTTTTAAAATTACCCGGTGAAATATAGCAATTATTTTCATCAATATGGTGGAGCCTAGAATCATTTGGATGCCTCTTACTTAATGATAATACCGAAAATGTAGAATGTGAATAATAAAACAGATTCAATCAATAAAACATCTATTTTTGCAATAGAAAGGGCTCAAATCTCAGTTATTTAAATTACATTGTATACTGAAAAATGACACCCTCGCAAGTTTGAGCGCGCTTAGGGCGTCTGAGTGTTCGATCTCGCGTTTCGCGCTTGGTCGTTGAACTTTCACCATTCTTGCAAAGGACTTTTAAAATTGAAGGCCAAACCATCAAGCAACTGAAATTCAGTGGTTCTGAATTCTCTCTTGTTAGAGCTCCTTTGGCTTTAACGAACTTTCCAATTTAGAACTTCTCTGTTTCTTGTTGCAGAATTAAGTTCAGAGTTCGAATGCTTGCCTAATGGTGATCCTATTCCTGCTGTTCTTCGCCACGCACCTTCGTATTCTCTAGACAGATATCATTCACCTGAAAGGTCTCTTCCTCCTGCAGAGCCTCCTCTTCGTGCCAGATCCAGGTCTCCTATTGCCAGACATCGTTTACTAACCATACTTGGATTTCAAACTAGAAAACCTGAACTTATTCGTCTTATTCCCCACATCAATCCACATCGACGATTCCAAATTCAAAGATACACTTTTCCTGCCGACAAACCAATTAAATTGCGCCAAAGAGGAAACAATAAATTTAAGCCCATGCCAACAGCAGAAATATATGTTTTAACAACATCCGCTAATGACATCGTTGCAATAATGGAATCAAATAGAGTTCTTCGTGGGATATATAATCACTATGGAAAACGGGTGGGCATCAACATAGTGAGTGGCGCGGTGACGGAATTGTCCCCAGAATTAGCCAATGAGACTCCATTAGGCAACCGTAAAACAATCCCAAAGAATTTTAGATTGGAATGTTTGAGCGACCTGTGAACCACAATTCGTGACACCATTGATTTATTTGAAAAAAAGGATACCATATTGTCTGTAAATCGAAGTTTGATCAAAATGTTATAAATAACTGGTAATTACATTAAAGAAGTCAGTGTGTAATGGTTCTCAAGAATTCATTTTTTTTAATTCTCTAGTGCCTCTGTTTCAGGAAGTGATGAAACAGTTGCTTTCAATTCCCGTACGTAAACATTTTAACAGGAAAATTATTATGGGCTTATAATTACCTAACTAATTTACATTGTTCAGATTGAACCAAATCATCTTCCCACTTGAATCAATATGAAGTTGTTCCTCTTACATGGAAATACTTTTATTCGAATTTGAATAACGATTAAATTGATGTCCGCCAAACCGATTGTCTATTAATCATAACTAAGGAAAAATGTCTCTTTACCTTTTTCTCAAGAGTTCTCAACTGAGGAGAGAATTTTGATTCTTAAATGATTCAAGCAGGTATCTTTCTTTTTTATGACAAGATGCTTGTAGAAAAAATTCATCGGAATATTCGTATACATTTTGTTTTGAAAATATTCCAAATTTGATAATATAAAAGTAAAATTTTTATAAGTAGAAAATATTAAATTTAAACCTTTGATATTGAACAAATTTCCAATTTATCAATTGTAAATGTGAGTTTTCAAAATAACTATGAACCATTTGGTCATGAAGACTTTGAAAACATAACTAATTGCAAACGTACATCCAAATCCAAACGTAAATAAAAAAAGGATCCCAGCGATTCGTGCAGAGCGTGTCATTCATATTCTGAGCACCTAGGACACACATTATCCATGTGCATGTGACCGACTTAAGATTAAGTACAAAATTCCTTAAAAGTCGGAACTTTATTTTTGTCTTTCTCATATGTTCACTTAGTACCCACAAGACCAAATTAGTTCAACTTAGGTTTACATAGCGCATAATTTAATAAGCTTTCCAACGAATAAAATTTTTATCTTTATTCTGGATGACCTTCCAAAGTCAATGCTAATGTTTAATAGGCCTGACATCGTTCTCCTTGACTCCGAGAAATGAATTATGTTCGTGATCGGATAATCGGCTCCGGCTGGCAACAAGATTACATTCAAGTAGATGGAGAAGGAGCAGAGCTATGTGTGCGAAAAAACATTCACTTCCTTTTTTTTGTCTTCAAACTAACTAATGAAATGTGAATATGTGAGAAGAACAAACAAGACGCTTATCATCAATCAGATAACAATTATAGAAATAAGATATATGAAATATACATATATTCCAACGAATCAGTAGAGTATTCATTCGTTACGTTGCTAATCAATTTTTTCATTATCACAATTATCAGTTTTCCTCTAACTATAAAATATGAGGACTGTTTATACTCTTGTCGCATCCTGGGCAGTTATCCTCAATTCGATTGGTAAATTTCGTGATATAATATATTTTTAGTTTAAAGATTATTTTTTTAAGCTAAATGCGAATCCAAGTGCGTTATAAAGTACATTTTATCGCGAGTGATGGTTTCTTCCAAACTTTATTTTTGTTTGTGTGAAACAAGTACGAATTCAATTAGACTTTTTTCCCGGGAAATTCAGAATGCTATGGAAAACTAGAAAAATCTACAACTGTACAAAATTTTGAAAATCGAAAACATAATTCTTTTTTTTTTCACTTGGTGCAAACAATCCGAAGGCAATGTTTCGAAATTAGAGACAGGCTACGACACCTTTATAATTTTATAATATGACCTTCTTATTGTTTCAATAGCGTCAATTATGTTTCCCCATCGCGTTATTTCATTAAACATTTCAATTTTTCAACTTTTATCAACTTTTTAAGTTATTATAAACAGTCATAATTAAATTTATATATTCGTATTAAGAAATGAGTTTATTTATACTGTTGCATTAAGAAAATCCTCGACCAATCGAATTAGTAATTTTCTACTCCAGTTCATACTTATTCAATTTTATATGGCAAAGTAGGAAAATATACAACTAACAAAATGTTAAAAGTCGAAAACAAAACCCTGTTGAAAAGTAGGGCATGAGGAGCCCCTAGGTATTATTGGTAACCTCCTCGCACAATTATTTTCAGCAGTTAATTTCACTGAACTTGCTAGTTCTGGCAAGCCTCTTTTTGGCTTTTTTGTATGATTTGTCTCTTTGAGAGAATCCGGCTTTTATACAGAACCTTTGATTCTCTTGCTCTGCCTTATGGCATTCCCTCCTAATTTCAGCTATTTCTTTCGTCCACTAGTGTTCAGAATTTGTGTGATTTGTGAGAGAGCGCTTTGGAATTGAGGCTTCGCTACCCTTCGCGATAAGCTTCATTGTGTCTCATCTTTCCATTTCTGCAATAGCCCTTGTTGTCTCTGTTTTGGCTACTCGGAACCAAATGTCTGGGTGTTCGCTGACATTGAAGTTTTCAAAGACCTGTCATCCCGTGATCCTCGCAGCAATTTTTGAGGTGACATATCAGTATATCAATCTGGCGTAAAGAGACTGCTGTTCTGCTCACTGATGATACGGAAGTCAGTTCTCTCCTCATGGGTAAACTGTCTCAGGAAATCGTGGGTCAGTCTGCCCCTTCCGAGGTTGCTCTGGAGTACTACCGCCATCATTTTTTTTTTATTCTTTTCTTTTGGACGTGTGTAGCTATCACAACGGCAGCATCGTTTGGGGCCTACGCTGTGCCCCACCATGGAACTCACCTGAAATTATAACAACAATCGTACTAGACTTTAATCGCGACAATATCTACTTACAATGGCCGTTGGCTAGGAGTGACGCGCAAAAAAGTTTGTACAACATTAATCACGCATATATTCTAAATCTTTAAATCAAAACAACTAGACTCGACAGTTACAATACTTGACAACAAAAATTGGAGAAAAGAGTACATTTCCCTAACACCTACCTCGTCATGCATGTCGATCATTTTTGGACGAAATCGAGATTTGTTTAAAATACAGTTAGATGGAACTGAAATGTAATGGAGATCAAGAATTTGCTATGGAAAAATTCGATCGAGACGAGACGATCATCTCGACTGAGTGAACGTTCGTCTCGATGTGATGAGTATGGTGTTCAAGGTTTTAATTTAATCTGACGAGATTTTTGAAAAAGTTAAAAATGATCGACATGCATCACTACACCTACCTAGTGTTCTTAGAGATCGATCCCTCGAAGATTCTATAATAGGAAATCTGTCTTGAAAGTGCACTCGTCCATAATCTTTCTTCGGCAAGGCAAAAAAACTGACTGTCCCTGTTCGAGTCGACTGCAACACGGAACTGCTGCCTTCCTGTGAGTGCAGTTCCACCGACCAAGCTTCGGCGGCCTGGCGTCGCTTAAACGTGAGTGGCGCGGCGTATCCAGTGGCTCAGATGTGGAGGGGATACATAGGTTGGGAAAGAGAAGGCGGATACCACTCTCGGTCACCTCGCTTACTCCTGTGTATCCCCTCCACCTCCAAGGCGCAAGATAGGCCGCGCCACTCACGTATAAGCGACGCCACGCCGCCGAAGCTTGGTCGGTGGAACTGCACTCTGTGACGCATCATCCTCCTCGCTTTTCTTCCCTACCGCCAGAATCTGTGCCTGGCAGGTGTTACCCTTCTTACTTTGTTTCTGGCTTCCCAGTTGGTGAAACTCAACTTGGTATTCCTCAAGTAGATAGTATATCGGCTACAGTCTATGGCAACATGTCTGCGCCGGTTTTGTTATGACAGGGGCATAGCATAGCTTGGTACTTTATAATCTTTTATGTAACACGAGCGTGCTTTCCTCGCTTTCTGGACGTGGTTTGTAGCAGCAAAGTAGTTTATTGTTGGCGGTGTGGTATTTTATTGTCCTAGGATGATAAAGTGTACCTTATTCTCGCGGGAAATTCGAGCGCTTGCTCGTTTTTGCAAACTGACGTTCGGCCGTGATTAGTCTACTTCGCTGTCTCGGCGCACAGTAATATACAATTAACCCAGATGAATTTGGATTGTCTTCAAGCCGGCCAGGTATTTTTTCAGAATGGACCTATTAATAGTTATAGTATTCCAATCCCAGGACAGGTGCTCAGCCAAGTGTAGTGGTGTGAGCAGTGGAGTTATGATATTTCCAAAAAACAGGGGGACTTCGAAACCTCGGAAACAAAAATAGAACGTCAATATTTACATGTAGAATCCTTTTCTAGAACAAAAATAGAACTATTTTCAACCTCAATTGATTTTATTGACACTCATTCAACACACTACGAATCGAAATATGAAATTTTCTCTTTAAAACACGAAACCTTAGAAGTATTCTACATATTGCAGAAAAAATATCTCTCAGGGAGAAAAACTAACAAATTCGTAATTTGCAGGGTATTTAAATCTGTTTTAAAAATAATGACCCTGTAAAATCCGGTTTAAATTCACTTTGAGTCAATCACTTGTAAATACGTTATGTTGGTGGAAGTGATGAGGATATACAAATATAATAATTCAATTAAAATCAATACAGCAAATCATTGATAAGCTGCAAACGACTTTTATGAAATAAAAGGGCATGATCTAATTATGCCTATTTTCTGAAACATTGGTACTATTACAAATTCATAAACCTTTTTTGTCTTTTCACAGAAAAATCGTCAGGCATGCAGCTCAAAACAAGGGACTTTCTCGCAAATTTTGGGATGAATAACGACCACGGGAATCGTCAAGGTAGCCCGAGTATAAATACAAATTGATAACAGAAGTGTTATTTAATAAACAGTTTTTATATTGATAGTTCAAAACTATTAGTAATCTCTCTCAACTAGAACCAATGTTTTAAAGAAAACTTTTCGAAAAAGTGTACCATAACGAAATTCAACTTTGTTATTGAGCACCCTTTTTGTAGTTTTTGTACGCTCTTCCTCTTTTGGAGCATTGTAAATTTTGTATTATAAGATTCAGGCCAATTTATTCAAAATCCTTGAAGATCTGCATAATGTCATTAACGCCTTGTACCCACCAAAAAGAGAAGGTATAGTAAGACGGTACTAGAAAATAACCTACAAAATTAGTAGATATAATCGATTTAAGGGAGGCAGCAAGGCACGATTGTTCTGGTCGAAAAACTATCATTAATTTAATTACTATCTGTAATTCACTTTATATTTAGAAATTTTGAAAAATTCGGCTTGAAATAAGGTAAAATTTATTAATTTTCGTTCTGGACGACTGCCGTTAAACTGTCTCACGATATGCCCCTGTTTCTTATTGCAGAGTCTAGTTCCGAGTTCAAGCGCCCGCCTGATGGTGATCCTATTCCAAGTGTTCCTCGCTTCGCAGCTTCGTATTCTCTAGACAGATATCGTTCTCCCGAAATTTCTGTTCCTGCTGCAGAGCATCCTCCTCCTGCCAGGTCCAGGTCTTCTCCTGCCAGACATCGTAATGTAACCATACTTGGATTTAAAATAAGACAACTTGAACTTATTCGTCTTATTCCCAATATCAATCCGCACCGACGATTCAAAGTTCAAAGATATACTTTTCCTGCTCACAAATCAGTTCATTTGCGCGGATTAGGAAAAAATAAATTCAAGCCCATTCCAACAGAAGAACAATATGTTTTAACAACGCTCACTAATGATGTCGTTGCAATAATGGAAAATAATAGATATTTTCGTGGAATATATAATCGCTTGGGAAAACGGGTAAGCATAAACATGGAAACCGGCGCGGTTTTAGAATTGACCCCAGAATTAGTCAACGAGACTCTATTAGGCACGCGTCAAATAATCTCAAAGAATTTTGGATTGGTACGTTTAAGCGACATGTGAATTCTCCAGCCTCTGTTTTAATTTTAGCAGATAAATGATTATGGGCTTATAATTAATTAGGATATTATACGACTTTATCCAATTATCCAAGTGTACGTTAGTTTCACATCCTATCAAATTATCTTCCGATTTGAAGCAATATGAAACTGTTCTCCCTGCATTGAAATCCATTTGTTTTAATTTAGTTCACGATTACCATGATTCCTGTCATATTATAACAATTTTTATTAGAATTAGCAACATTTAAGTAACGAACAAAAGGAAAAATTATCTACTTATTACAAATAAAGGAAAATGTCTCTACCTTTTTCCAGAAAATTCTTAACTGAGGTGTGAATTCTATTTTTCAAATGTTTTCAGCAGGTAGCTTTCTCATGTATGACGAGATGCAATATAGAAAAAATTAACTGCCATATTTTTAAGTATTTTGTATGAAAAATATTCAAAATTGAATAATATGAGATCAAAATTTCTATAATTATGAAACGTTAGGTTCAAGAATTTAAAATTGATCAACTTCTAATTTATCATTTGCAAATATGAGTTTTTTAAATATATCTTACGATGTACACTACTGGCAGATAGTATCGCCCACTGACCCGGTGACCGCACACAAAATAGATTATTTCATGAACCCCTGAAGATTTTTTAATTTTTAAAGACTCCAATGAAAGATACAATCCTAATGATAACTTCTGTAAAATAAAAAGTTAAGTTATTTATTTTTCTAGCTAATATCAGAGAGTTAAAGTTGAAATACAAAATTCATTGAAAGTCGGAATTTAATTTCTATCTTACTCAGCTTAGGCGCACTTAACGCATAATTCAATAAGCTTTCCAAACGTTTAAAAATTATTTTTATCTATACTCTGGACGGCTCTATCGCGGTTCAATATCAAGGCTAATTTTTAATAGGTCACCCAGTTGGAAGTCCGATATTGTCAGTCCGTGGTGAACATGTTCTCGAAAATAGTCCCTATTGCACACTCGAGGCCTGATATCGTTCTCCTTTACTTCGAGAAATGAGTTATGTTCGTCATCGAATTCTCAGCTCCGAATGGCAACTACATCACATTTAGGGAGGTGGAAAAGGAGCAGAAGTATCGAGACCTGATAAGGGAGCTGCGACAACTTAACCCAGAATGTTTGGTTAAAAAACAAAATCGAAATTTTTCAGGTGAGCGAAAAGTTCCGAGAAATAGAATGTGGCAGATGACAATCTCAAAGTGACAGGCACCTTAAATTGGAACAGACTTGGCTGCGGATGAAAATAAAGGGGACAGTTTTCAGATTAAATGAAAAATAATCACTTACTCTCGGGATATTAAATTGTTCAATTCGAAGAAAATTAGTTTTGTTAAGGGCTTTTTCTTTGAAAAAAGAATTATTTAATTATTTTAATGTGTTTAAAAACTTTTAGGAAGGAAGACTAGAATATTCTATTCATTAAATTGCTAATGAAATTCTTCATCATTACATTAATTAGGTATTCGTACGATTATAAAAGATGATGATTTTTTTTTCTTTCAAACTTCATTTCAGTTTCTCCGAAGCAAGTATGAGTTTAATTACAAATTATTCCCGAGGAATCCACAATGCAACAGAAAACTCGAAAAATCTACAACCATGAACAATTTTGAAAATCTAAAACAAAATGCTTATTTTTCTTAACTTTTTGCAAACAAGCAGAAGACAAAGTTCGAAACTTTGAGGCAGTCTACGTCACGTTTACAATTTTACAACATGACTTTCTTATTGTTTCAATAGCGTTGATAATGTTTCGCCATTATATCAAGAAATGAGTTGCTTTCTACTATTGAATTAAGAAATACCTTGACTAATCGAATTAGTAATTTTCTACTGATCTTTGGTGGCTCAGTTTTTGCTAATCGAATCTGTAAAATTTCAATATATGCAATTTTCTATGACGAATTAGAAAAATATACACCTAAATCATTTTAAGGAGACGAAAGCAGAACCCTGTTCAGACTAGTAGCGCCTGTGGACTCTGAATATGGATAATTAGTGTATGGCCCATTGATCCATTCTAATTGTAAGATTGTGAAGATTCTTATTTTTCTTAACTTTGCTCAAACAATCAGAAAGCAATATTTCGAAAAAAAAAACAGACTAGGTGACGTTAAAAATTTCTTAGTATAGCCTTTTCATTGATTCAATAGTAATGATCTACCTCTACCGCTTTTATCACTTCGCGAATATCTCCAACGGTCGACCTTTTTTTCGAAATCTGTGCTGTTGGTTTTGCAAGAATTCCTGCTGCATTTATGGTTTCTCAGAGTCTTGCGTGAATCGTTTTCTCCATGGCCTTCCCCGCGTGTTCCAGCATGCACAATGGTCTGTCAGATGTTGGAGCGATTGGTGGTCATTCTCCGTTATTCATCAACACCAGCCGCTGTAGCTTTCTCCTTGTGCTAAACACCCGCGCTTGTGGAAAAAGTTTGAACATGTTTAGCAAGAGTTACGGGAACTTCTTTGCTATGACCTTGACAATGTTCGGGGGTGTTCCACCTGGGCCAGGTTCTTTGCGATTTCCGTGTGACATGGCGTGGTTTGGTGCAGCAAAGTAGGTCATTATAGGTGGTGGGGTACTTAGTCATCCTAGGGCGATTCTGCGTCTCGCACTATTCTGCGCGATATTTGTCCCTTTAAACTAAACTCAAAATTAGGATGTCATTTCATGAGAAACCTCGGAATCCATACTCTTTTGATTTAAAATATCATGTGTACCGACGCAGCGAAGTCTTTTTATGGTCTCGCCCGTTTGTCAAAACTGACGCTCAGCCGTAAAAAGAAAACTTCGCAGCCTTAGTGAACAATAATATAATATTATCCTCGATGAATTTGGATTATTCTCAAACAGTCCAGGGGTTTTTCCAGAATAGAGCCATTAACAGTGACAGTGCACCAGTAATAGTACAGGTGCTTGTGGTGAGCATGGCCAAGTATAGTGGTTGGAGTAGTGGAGTAGTGGAATTTCTAAAAAGCAGGGGGACTTTGAAACCTTCGAGAACAAAATGAGACGCCTTCAGGTGCCAACCTTCATCTAAATTTTAATGACAATTTTCACATTTAGAATCCTCTCCTGAAAAAAAAATTATTTGCAACCTCAATTGATTTTATTCACATGCATTAAACACCCTGAGGTGACCCGGTATTAACTCTCGGTGGTGTATGTAGTAGTGACATGCTTAAATTAAAAATTTCAACTCTCTTTGAATGAAAATTCCGTTTCATATATATTTAAATTAAAAGATTTAAATTCGTTCTTTCACAATGATCAAGAATTCACAAAGAAAAATAATCAGTATAGCGTATCGATCAAGGTAATTTATATACCGAATTCATTAGCAGCAATCATTTCCCATTAAAGTCCGATTTGGCTTTGCCATTCACATCGCATCCCTGATTAAAGTAAATAATGATTAACCATCGGAACCTACGTGCAAAACTTGATCGTAACCTTTCAGATTAAACTCACTCAATCCTCTGTTTCTTTATGACACTTAAATACCTCTGATGGACGTCAAAAGCTCGTCTAGTTCATCGTCCAGTTTGCGTCTCTGTGACAACTTCAGCTTTCCTGCTCGGGCATATGAAATAGCGTGCTCTTCTCCAAGACGTTTTCCAGGAATCCTTTTCCTTGTCAGGATCTCAAGTGGGCGTCCCCACGAAGTTTATTCACACATGAAACAGCAGAGCAAAACCATTCCAGTGTTACCATCAGTGTGTGGTCTAAAATTTGTCACGTGGTTTCAGGGATTTACAATAAATTAAAGGAACCCTGTTCCTTTCCATTACATAATCCCCCCCTTGAGATCACAGGGTAGAAGTGATCTCAACATGACCTCAATATGAGAGAGGTTAAGTTCATCTTCATGGCATAGATTTTATGACGAGCCGCTTTTCCTTGTTTGGTTGAATGTGCTGGTGATATGGATATACTGACGAGATTCTCTTTGCTTGTTCGAGCTTTTACAAATTTTTTGTGTATTCTATTTCTTCACAGCTTCACTATCTTGGGATTGAGACAGTCCTAAACAAGCTCTCTCTGTCTCTCTCTCTCTCTCCCTCTCTCTCTCCGTGAGTACTGAACTACACGCAAATTTTCGCTCCTCCTAAAAACATTTATTCTGCCGCTTTCTGGCCCTTGAGGCCGTTCTTTTGTTGTAGATTCATTTAAGCATGCACTCAAAAATGCTTTCGGATAATTTATTTATCCAGACGCATTAAACTCCTTCCAAAAATCCCTTTTGGAGAACTGATAGCTGTCACTTTCGAGGTTGGGCGTAATACACCGACTCAGGTGGTGTGAGGTTTGCTTAAAACTGTTGACACAAGATGGCTGTTGTCGCCATCTTGGAATAAGGAGGTGTAGCCATTTGGAATTTAAAGCTACCAATACATTCCTGAAGCCGCAGTTCAAGAGCAGTTGCCATCTTGAAAATCATGGATTGCAGCCATATTGAAATTCAGCCATCTTGAAGATCAGGAGAAATAGCCATCTTACCTTTGTCGTCATCTTCTCCGTCGCATTCTCTTGGATTCTTGAGGTATGAGGTCCCTCTTCAGTATTGAAGCCATTGTCGCCATCTTAGAACACGCCATCTTGGTGAGTTTTAAGTTAATGGGATATAGTTGCCTCTGTCATCATCGTTGTAGTGATTACTAGTGATTAATTGTGTCTATTTCTGTCTCTAGTTTCGAGTGACTTTTATTTTTATTGGTGAAATGCTTTCTTGGATGTGTGCTGGTTGAGAATTGTTTCATTCTAGCTACTATACTTAAATATCTATTTACGACTGGGTACGTAAGCATGTGCGTATAAGTTTATTTACTTTTAGGGATATTTATATCTAGGGACTCCTACATGCATTACTGATTTAGCGTGCTATGATATAGTTACATCTAGTTTATTTCATTAAACCAAGGAACTTTCAGTAATATTTAGTATTATCTGGTTATGCTTCAATATGCCTAGTTACGTTGTTATGCACTTTTAAATTTTAAATTAAATGTATGAATCCAAATGATATGGATATTCGTCTGGTATTCTTGATTATGCTAAAAAATTTGCTTTCTCTGAAATCTCTACAAAACCAATTATGTCAAAACCTTGTAGTACATGCAGGAAATTAATTATTACAGACGCTAAATATTGTACCAAGTGTATAAAATATTTTTATCCAAATTCGAAGTGCCTCACTCATCACACTTATAATGCCGACAACGTGCTAATTAAGTGTGCTGGGCCTTTTGAGAGAATGAATCTCTAGGATAAACAGTTGTCTAAGTCACGAACTTCTGATAAAAACGAAACTGCATCCAGTACTTCAAAAACAAAAGGAAGTAAAAATACGACGAGCACTTTTGACTCAGGTCCTGAAATGGAGTCTGATGATAACAACAGCGTTTTGTCGGGGAGTAGTAACTTTTCAAGCAGTCAGTTTGGACAGCTCTTGTCAGCAATCAATGACTGCAAATCTAGTGTATTATCTTTGAAAAAGGATAATGATGGAATATGCTCAGATCTAAATGATATTAGGGAAAAAGTGAATTGTCTCCCTGAGATGCAGCTCAAGCTTGAAGAAAACAATGCCAAGCTTCAAGCTATCTCGACTCAATATGTTGAGCTGAGCTCACAAGTTGCGGTACTTACAACCGAAAATGAAGCTCTGCGGAATAAGGTTAAATCAATTCAGGATAGTCAGAGAAGACTAGATCAGCGTGTTCTAAGGACGGAAAATCAGCAATGTGAAGATGGATTGATCATTGCTGGACTACCTGAGAGGGAAGAGGAAGATCTTGTAGATCTTGTCTGTCTAGTCTCAAAGACCATCAATGTTCAGCTAACTCCTGCTGAGATAAAAAATGTACACAGGATGTCTTCAACACTATCAGTATCATCGACACAAGCTCAGTCATCTGCCTTAGGAGCGGCGGAAAAGGCAAGCTCAACTTCTACCTCTAAACCTTCTTCCTCAAAATCTATTTTTATTCATCCAACTAGTAAGCCACGATTAGTGCTGGTTAGATTCTCAACGCTAAGGCCTGGAAAAGAGATGATTTCCAGTATGAGAAAGAAGAAATCACTATATGCAAATGAAGTATCTTCGGATCTGGGTACATCCCGTATTTATATTAATCAATACCTCC
>CAKNYM010048658.1:0-22670 GCA_932195095.1 Andricus curvator
AGTTCCGTCATTAAAATTTTAAATGTTCAGAAAAAATTACATTTTATGTGAATCTTAAACGTTGTAAAATGGTATGAAACACCTTAAAAACAAACCTTACACGAAAGTTTGAAAAAATTTGTTATTAAAAAATTGTCAAAGTTCACGATCAAATTTCTAATTTCCGTCATTAAAATTTTAAATGTTCAGAAAAAATTAAATTTCCTGTCATTGTAGAAAGTTGTAAAGTAGTCTAAATGCGAAAAAACGAAATATAACACGAAGAAAAATTGTAATCGATTTAAATTATTTATTTAAAAATTATTTCATTGATATTCCTGTTAACAGTTCGTATATTTTACATTTACATAACGTCGTATAATAATAAATATTTAATTAGAAAAAGAGAGTTTAAAATTTGGTGTTTTAACTTTTTTGAGCTGTAGCTTATGAGGATGGCTTTTTCATCGGGTTTTCAACTCGTAGGTTTAGCGCAATGGTCAAGACTCTCGACTGCTAGGTGATAGATTTAGGTATAGATGTAGGTTCGATACCCCGTAGCGTTAGAAATTTTATTTGTAATATAATATTTAAAAATGTAATATATGTATTCACTCTACACAGGACCATTAATATTCAAAGTCAAAATACTCGCAATCAATTAATATTTATTTTTTAAATACCTTTTTTGTCATTTCGTTACTAGCCAGAATTGGCCGCCAAGTACATACCGGAGTTATCATTCCAGCAACGGTACGATATTGGCAGCCGATCTTCGGCAATATTTTTGCCGATACTGGGCTAGTGCTGGGCCGAATCTAACTTCGCACTTGGGTTGTGTTATAATTATTTTAAAGGATTTTAATTCCTAATAAAAAAGTCAATAATGTGGCTAGACTCGGGTAATTAATAGGCTCGATTTCCACATCTGGGCCCGATATGAACGAGTCTGGGCCCGGTCGGGGCCACGGCGAAATTTCTGCACGGGTGGATCTCTATTTTCATGTATTTCAGATAACCGATTATCTCCCATCAGAAATAATACGGCTATACTTTTTCTGTAATTTAGACATAATCTACATACTTGAGCTATACTTAGAGATATACTTCAGCCAAACGCTGAATTTATACCGAAGCTATACTTCTCAGATATACTTTAGAAATACATTCCCTATACTTCAACCATACATTTTTATACTTTAGCTATATTTAAGGCATATATCTACTATACTTCATTCAAATATGCATGAAGTATGGGATCGTCTCATTTGCCATATACTATCTGAGAGATCACTCCCATATGATTTCCCAGATGTTTCCCTAGATCAATCCCATACTTAAATTTTTTACCTGCACTGAGAAAAATGTTTGTTTGAATCAAAGAAAGTTTATTTGAATCAAACAAATTATTTCTTTGATATAGGGTCAAACAAATGTTTGTTGGATACAAATAAATTTTTTGTTTGTCCTTATTTATTTGGTTCAAACTAATTTTTGGTTAGTTTAAATGAATCTCTTGTTTAAATTGAGTAAAGTTCTTGTTTACATGAAATATATATTTTGTGAATTAATTATAGATTTTGTTCAAATGAAGTAAATCCTTTTTCTTTTACACTTAACCTCAAAATTGAGTTTCTTTATGAAAATGTGTGATCTCGATCATATGTTTTTTGTTAATCATAATTATCGTTATATATGTAAAATCAGGCACACTTATTCAATCCGAATGTTTACTTCAGTTTATATACTAAATGCGCTTCTCATTTCTGACTTAAAAAATCATAAAGTAGGATAATGAGAAATGATCCAGAGTTAGACATTTGAATTGAACAGATATATGAGTGTTCCTGATTTTAATAAGTATACAGCGATAATTATTACAATTGATAAAAAATATTATTGATTTCATAATTCATCTTTATGAAGAAAGAAGGTTAGAAATGAAAAAGACTTACCATTTTTCAATTAATTTTAAGTTTTCTAGTAAATCAGAACCGTTAGAATCACACAATACTGAAAAAAGAACAATGCCATCAAATCAGTCAAAGGATAAATCAATTTAGATTTCAGTTTAGTAACGCATTGTACCGCAGGGAACTGGGAAAAAACTACAGGGAAACTACAAATAAACAAATTTTAAACAAATTCATTGTCTAATAAAAGCTAATTGTTTGTTTAAATTAAACAAATTGTACTAAACAAATTATTTGTTTCAATCAATAAGGCACATATTTTGCATTTCTTAAAATTAAATAAACCTTATTTCAATTGAAGCAAAAAATTTGTTTCTTTCAATGATATGAATTCAAACAAATTTTGTTGTTTGATTCAAACAATCATTTTCCTGAGTGTCGGGACTAGGGTGGTCCAAAAATGCATTGGAAATTTTTTTTTTAATTTTTATCGGGACACCCCCCAAATTTGTTCGAATCCACCCAAAAATAAATTCATTTTTTTTTGTTTTGAAAAAAATGATATTTACGGGTGGCGCAAGCCGCATGAAGTTTAACATGTATTTCCCATAAGAAAAAAAGACGTTTTTGTAAATCTTATTCAGAATCCTCAATATTATCTCAATCGAGTTGAAAGTCAACATTTCTCTTCGGAATCAGCCATAGAATACGAATAAAATATCACTTTTCAAAAACCAACACCATAAGTATGCTTTATAGGGTCCCAAAGAAACCCCATAAGTGAAAAAATGGGTTTTGCGAGTTTTTGGCGTTAATTATGATTTTTTTGCGTTTTTTTTAATGCGAATTATTTCTAATACATAAAATATTACTTTACACTAAAAATGAGATATTTTAATGAATTGTTTAAACAATTTATTATTGTTTTTAGCAATTTTATCATAAAATGGAGTTAGAAAGACGCGGTTTATTTACAAATTTTCCATTTGTTGTCCAATTTTCATTTAGAGGGAAGTGATAGTTCATCAATGTTAACAATAGTGATTGTTTAAACAATTTACCATAATTATTAATAATATTATATTTGAATAATGCTAGAAAGATGCGGATTTTTTTTAAATTTCTGGCTCTTTGTCCAATTTTCATCTGTAGTGAAGTAATAATAAATTCAAGTTAACAAAATAATTGTTCAAACAATTTATTATAATTATTAATAATATTATAATTGAATAAATCTAGAAAAATGCGTTTTTTTTTAAATTTCTGGCTTTTTGTTTAATTTTCATTTGGAGTGAAATAATAATGAATTCAAGTTAACAAAATAATTGTTTAAACAATTTATTATCATTGTTGATAATATTCTCTTTGCTTAATCGGTAGAATTTTGCGGTTTTTTCTGAAATTTTCAACTGTTTGTTTATTTTTTATTAGGCGTGACTTGATAATTAATTAGATTTAGCAAAAATAATTGTTTAAACAAATTATTATTGTTTATGACTATCTTCATCTATATCGATTACGCCTGATAGTTGCGTTTTTACGGCAATTTTTACCTTTCTGTCCTTTTTTCACTTAGTGAGGTAATAATTAATCAAAGTTAACAGAAAAGTTGTTTAAACAATTTAATATTGTTTATAACTATCTTTTCCTAGATAAGTGCTAGAAAGTGGCGGTTTTTTCTCAAATCTTTCACGTTTTCGAACAAATTTGGGGGGTGTCCCCATAAAAATTCGAAAAAAATTTTGTTGGACTACCCTAGTGGGGACCCTTACTTCCATTTATTAGGAACAAGCACTGCTTATAAAGCCTATTATTGAAAAAACTAAGTTTCAATTAATTGAGAATTTAATTTTGGAATAAATGTAGGTAGGCACCATAGAAAAAAAACTATGATGAATCTCTATTATCGGAACTAGAGCAACTCGGTTTAGAATATCAATTGTTTTTTTTTTATAAATTTCTTTCTGATGCGACAACTAGAATTATTGAAGACGAATGTCTGTCGACCTCTTGAAAAAAATAATAGCAATAGTAATGTTTTATTCAAATACGTTAAAAATACCTTTCGAGGTCTTGAAAAATTGAAGAAATTCGCTATGATCGAATTAAAGAAAAACGCTCAACAAAAAGTCGTCTGTAGGCTATAATTTTATTCTTATGATTATACAACTTTTACAATTACGTCTCATTTTACGATTTTACATATTAATTAGAAGAATCAGGAGAAAGTGATCCATAATCAATAAATATATCATGAATTTTTTTCCAATATTTAACTAAATAGCCAATATTAAACAAAATATATGAATTTTTAATCAAAAAGTTAAATTTGAAATTATAAAATAAATTTTCAAAAAGAAAAGAAAAGCATTTTCTACCAGTTGAATTCAACAGAAGAAGATGGTCTTTACCAAAGAGGTGAATCTTAAAAAAATGAAATTTTAACAAAGTAGCTCAACTTTCTACCAAATAGTTAAATTTTCACATAAATAGTTTCATTTTGAAGGAAATAGTTGATATTTCAACTAAAAAATATAAGTTCTTAATCCAAAATGGAATCGTTAAATTTCTAGTTTAAAAAATTAATTTTCAACAACAAAAAAACTTATTTTCAACCAGTTGAATTCAACTGAAAAAAACGAATTTCTAACAAAATAGTTGAATCCTCAACCAAAAAGACGAGTTTTCAACCAAATAGGTAATTTTTCAACCAGAGAGATGAATCTTTTAAAAAATTAATGTTTAACAAAGTTCAGCTTTTAACCAATTAGTTGAATTGTCAAATAAATGGTTTATTAACCAAATAGCCTAATTTTCTACCAAACCGTTAAATATTAAAGAAAAAAGACAATGAGTTAAATTTTCAACTCGAAAATATGATTTTTCAACAAAAAAGTTAATTTTCTACCAACTGGTCAAATTTTCAAATAAATAGTTTAATTTTTAACTAAACAGATGAATTTTCTATTAAAATAGTTGAATTTTTATTGAAAAAGTTAATTTGCAAGCAAATAGTTTAATTTTTTACGAATTTGTTGAATTTTCAAACCCAAAAGAGGAATTAGAAGAATTTTCAAAAAACAAGATTAATTTTCTCCCTAAAAGACGAATTTTTAGCAAAATAGTTAATTTTTCAACCAAGGAGGTGAATCTTTAAAAAAAATTAATTTCTAAGAAAAACCAAATAGTTGAATTTTCAAATAAATAGTTTAATTTTTAACCAAAAAGCTTCATTTCCTACCAAGTTGTAGAATTTTCATACCAAAAAAACTATCTACATAATAGTTTCTTTTCAACTCGAAAATATGATTTTTCGATATGAAAGGTAATTTTTTACTAACTAGTTGAATTTTCAAATAATTAGTTAAATTTGTAACTAAATAGATGCATTTTTTATAAAAATTGTCGAATTTTCAACAAAAAATATATTTTTTCATCAAAAAAATTAATTTTTGACGAAATAGTTTAATTAAATACGAATTTATCTACCAATAAAATATTTTAATTCAAAATAAAAAGTAGTTGAATTCTCATCCAAAATAGAATTTATTTTCAACCAAGCAGTTGCATTTTTAACCAAAAGGGATGCATTTTCAACATTTTGAGTTAAAAAAATTAATTCTCAACAAAAAAAACGAATTTTCATCAAAATAGTTACATTTTCAATGGAAGAGATAAATTTTTGAATCAAATTGCTGAATCTTAAAAAAAAAGATTTTTCAACCAAGAAGATTAATTTTCTACAAAAATACGAATTTTTAATAAAATATATGCATTTCTAAACAGTTCAATTATCACCTACAAACTATAAGTTTTGTACCAAAAATGGAATTGTTGAATTTTCAGTTCGAAAAATTATTTTTCAAACAAAAAAAAAAAAAATTTCAATCATTTTAGTTCAACAAAAAAGACGCTTTTTTACCAAAATAATTTAACCCACAACCACAAAGATGAATTTTCGAAAAAGAAGATTAATTTTCTACACAAAAATATGAATTTTTCACAAAATAGTTCAATTTTCAACCAAAGAGATCAATTTTCAAGAAAAAAATTAATTTTCTACCCAAAAAAACGAATTTCAAACAAAATACATGAATTTTCAACAAGGTAGTTATATTTTCAACCAAAGAGGTTAATGTTTAAAAAACTTGATTTTAAACCAAGTTGCTTAACTGTCAATGAAATAATTGAATTTTCAAATAAATAGTTTAATTTTTAACCAAGTGGTTGCATTTTCTACCAAATTGTTGAACTTTCAAGCCAAGAAGAGGAATTATCTAAATAACAGTTGAATTTTCAATTTGAAAATACGATTTTTCAATAAAAAAGTTAATTTTCTACCAAATAGTCAAATTTTCAAAACAGTAATATTATTTTTAACCTCATTTGTTAATTTTGTACCAAAATAGTTGAATTTTTAACAAAAAATATATTTTTTCATTAAAAATGTTAATTTTCGACCAAATAGTTTAATTTTCTGACACATTGTCAAATTTTCTAACAAATTGCCAAATTATCAAATAAATAGTATAAATTTTAACCCAATAAGTTAATTTTCTACCACAATAGTCGAATTTTTAACAAAAAATATATTTTTTCATTAAAAATGTTAATTTTCGACCAAATAGTTTAATTTTCTGACACATTGTCAAATTTTGTACCAAATTGTCAAATTATCAAATAAATAGTATAAATTTCAACCCAATAAGTTAATTTTCCACCGAAATAGTTGAATTTTCAATAGAAAATATTAATATCCATCCAAAAAGTTAATTTTTAACCAAATAGTTTAATTTTCCACCAAATTGTTTATTTTGCAAGCCAAAAAGGCGAATTGTCCGCAAAACAGTTGCATTTCCAATCCGAAAAGATGAATTTGTAACAAAAAATTTAATTTATAAATTATAATAAATAAATTATAATTTATACAATGGTACCATTTTTTCAAGTTTTCAATTTTAATTTTAAATTTTTCATTGTGATTAGGATTGAAACTAAATTATTCAATTTTTTAAATTCAAATAGTATTTTTTTTTAGTTTTCAAATTTTAATTTGAAAAGTTTTAATGTGATTATAATTGAAACTAAATTATTAAGTTTTTTATATTCAAATGGTACCACTTTTTTTTTTAATTTTTAATTTCCATTTCAAAAGTTTCATCGTGATTGCAATTGAAACTAAATTATTCAAAATTTTAAATTAAAATGCTACAATTTTTTCTAGTTTTGAATTTTATTTTGAAAGTTTTATTGTTATTAGGATTGAAACAAAATTATTCAATTTTTCAAATTCAAATAGTATATTTTTTTTTAGTTTTTAAATTTAAATTTTAAAAGTTTTAATGTGATTTTAATTGAAACTAAATTATTCCATTTTTTAAATTCGAATGGTAAATTTTTTTTTAGTTTCAATGTGATTATAATTGTTTCAATGTGATCATAATCGAAACTAAATTATTCAATTTTTAAAATCAAAATGGTACAATTTTTTATATTTGTATTTTAAAAGAAATTTAATTTAATTTTTTTTAATTTTAGTAAAGAATCTTTAGAAAACTAGTCGCCGCAATTTGAATCTGTATTTTCTTTTATTTAAAAAAGAAGACATTTTTGAATCTTTCAAATTTTATGTAGTTCTTTCGATCATTTTTGTAATTGCTCTTTTTTCTTTTTTGTTTCAGGTAAGTTTCGACTCTCGTTATTTGTTTCCAGAATCGATCATAATGTAACGGTATGTATCGAAACAATGTTTTGGGTGATTATACCAATTTTTGGTAAAGGCTAGTAAATATTTCACACATTGCAATTTTATCTATGTGGTGTTTTGAAATTCATTTTCTAAAATTCGAAAATTTTGTTCAAAATCCGAAAATTCTATTAAAAATTCGTATTTTTGGGTTCAAAATTCATCTAATTTAGTCAAAATTGCATCATTTTCAGTTAAAAATCACAACTTTTTGGTTAAAAATTAATCTATTTTGGTTCAGAATTCATCTACTTTGTTAGAAAATTTTGTTTGTTTGTTGATGATTCATCCTTTCAGTAAAAAAAAATTTTTCTTAGTTGAAAATTTAACTATTTTTTTGGCATTTTTTTATTGAAAATGAATTTTTTAAACTTAAAATTTAACAATTCCATGTTTAGCTTAAAATTTATCTTCTTCATTCGAAAATTCAACTATTAGGTTGATTTCCTTAAAAATTCAAATATTTCATTAAAAATTCATGTATTTTGTAAAAAATATAATATTTTTTGGTAAAAACTCAATCTTCTTGGTTGAAAATTTATCTTTTTGGTTGAGGATTAATTTTTTTAAATTGAAGATTCATTTTTTCAACTGAAAATTTAACCGTTCTATTTTTGTCACAAATTTATCTTTTTTGATCGAAATTTAATCTTACTTGTTAAAAATATATCTGTTTGGTTGAAAATAAAACTATTTGGTTGAAAATTCCTGTATTATTTTGAAAACTCTTTTTTTTTTTTGGTTGAGGATTAATTTTTATAACTGAATAATTAACTATTCCAAATTTGGTTCGAAATTGATCCTTTTAATTGAAAATTGATCTTTTCAAGTTGAAAATTCATCTATTTTTATTGAAAATGTAATTTTTGGTTGAAAATTAGTCTATTTTGGTTGAGGATACAACTTTTTTGTTGAAAATTCATTTTTTTTGTTAAAAAATCAACTAATTTGCTTAAAATTAAACTATATTGTTCAAAATTCAATTTTTTTCTTGAAGATTCATCATTTTAGTTAATAATTCATATTTTCAAGTTGAAATATTTTCTAGAAAATTCGTCTTTTTAGATTGAAAATTCAACAATTGGGTATAAAATTTAAATCTTTGGTTGAAAATTGATATTTTTGGTTAAAAATTCGACTACTTGATTAAAAATCAAACTATTTTATCAAAATAAATTTAAAGGGTTGAAAATTTAACTGCTTTATAGAGAAATCGCCTTTTTGGCTTAAAAATTCCACAGTTCTTTCGAAATTGATGTATTTTGTTGGAAATTCGTTATTTTTTTGAAACTTCAACTATTTGGTTGAAAGTTGAACTACTTTGTCAAAAATTAATTTTTTTCAATTCACCTTTTTAGTTGAAAAGTTTGATTTTTTGTCGAAAATTTTTATTTTTTGAATAAAAATACATTTTTTATCTGAAAATTTAGCCATTCAAATTTTGGTTGGAAATTTATCTTTCCTAAGTTAAAAAATTTGTTTTAAAATTGTTCATTTTAGTTCAAAATTCATCTCTTGGGTGGAAAATTGTACTATTTTGTTAAAAATCGTTGTTTTTTGCTTGAAAATATATTTTTTAACATAGCATTTTTTTTTAAATTTGGTTAAGAATTAATATATTTGGTTAAAAACCGTCCTATTCGGTAGAAAATTAATCTTTTTGGTTAAAAATTGATGTTTTTGGTTAAAAATTCAACTATTTGTTTGGAAATCCTTTATTTCAGTTGAAAATTCGTCTCTTTGGTTGAAAATTTAGCTATTTGGTTAAAAATTTGTTTTCGGGTAAACAATTAATTTTTTTTAATAAAAAATTTAACTATTCCATTTTTGATTAAAAATCTTTTTTAGTTGAAAATTCAACTATTTGGTTGAAAATTGTTCATTTTCGTTGAAAATTCATTTCTTTTTTCAACTAAATATGTAACTATTCCATTTTTGATTAAAAATTAGGTTTTTAGTTGAAAATTAAGCTTTTAAACAAAATTTTAATTGTTTAAATAAGTGTAACTTATTTAAAAAATTATTTATTCCCTAAAAATGTAAAATATAATCGTATTTTCTGATTTAAATGTAATAGTTGGTCATTGTTTGGAGTAGTAAATTTTTGTAAAAACATTATGTAATTATTTAAGCAAATAATTATTGTTTATTTTCAAAATTTCTAAAAATCGAGATTTGTCTAAACAATTAAGAAATTGTGAATATATTTACAATAAAAATATATTATATAATGTGTCATATTTTATATTATTGATCCACATTTTTTAATACAAAACTGCTTGAACGAATAAAAATTGTTTAAACAATTACATGACGTTTTTAACAGAATTTACTACTCGTCGAAATCATTCAGTATTATGTTTAATTCAGAAAATAAGATATTAAAAATGTTCTTGCAAAAAAATTGTTTAAACAAATTATATTTGTTCAAACAATTAAAAAATGGTCAATATATTCTTTCTATACACTATACAGTCAGGAAGATAATTGTATGTATTCTATTTTATTTCATTTTTTTAGTTAACAAAAAAAAACTGCTTGAGCAAATAAAAATTATAAATAGAAATTTGTTAAACATTAGAAGAAATGTATACAAATTATGTAATTATTCAACAAAAAGTAGCATAGGAAACCAATTTGAAAAAAAGTGAACATCTCTGGCTTTTCGGTCATATTTGGGGCGCTGCACAGTGGGGTGAAATTGGAAAACGAGGTTCAAAATGACATTTAGAACGTAATTATGCACCGATTAAAATTTTTTTTTTTTTTTTTTGAAAAATTCAGAACTAAATTTGTCAGAAGATGGTGAAAGTAGATTTTTTTGTTTATTTAATTGTTATAAGTTAATGCAAACAGCGAAAAAAATGTGTTTCAAAAAATGTTTAAATATTTATATTTCATAATTTCAAAATATATAAATTACCATAACTTTCCTACTCTTTAATAAAATGTATTAATATTATAGGTCAGTCGATTCGTTTCAGACCAAGGAATCTTTTATATTCTTGCATCAACTTTGAATTATGCTGAAGAAAAAAGTTTTACTATAAAAAACCGTATTTTCAAGTATTATGCATTACCATAGCTTCCTTACTCTTCAATAAAATGTATTAATATTATAGGTCAATCGATTCGTCTCGATCCAAGGAATCTTTTATATTCTTGCATCAACTTTGAATTATGTCAATGAAAAAAGTTTTACAATAAAAAACCGATTTTCAAAATATGTAAATAACCATAACTTCCCTGCTATTTAATAAAATGTATTAATATTATAGGTCAATCGATTCGTTTCGAACAAAGGAATCTTTTATATTCTTGCATCAACTTTGAATTATGTCAATGAAAAAAGTTTTACTATAAAAAACCGATTTTTCAAATATTATTAAGTGCTCAGAAAAAAAGCAACAAATATTTTTGGAAATCCTTCGGTCAGTTTCAAGATATTAGTCGGGAAAATAAGCCCTCCAAATTTCATCAATTTATCTGCAACCGTTTTCAAGTTATCGCGTTCACAAAAAAGCGTGACATCCACGTATCCACACACACATCCGGACAATTGCTTAGAACATTGTATTAGACATTTTTAAAATTAATTTTTAAATAATTTTTAAATAAATAAAAAACTATTGAATTTTCAACCCCTTAGGCACGGTCTCTTTGATCTTTCAATTGAACCCCTTCGCGGGGCGGCAGGTATCGAGGAAACCCGAAGTGAACCGGAAACGGGCGAAAATCGAAGCGCGCCAAACCTGCGGGTGGAGTCGCGTGCGCTCTCGTTGTTTCGCGGTTTGCGTTCGCGAGGAATGTCCATTACGCCACGGAACCGACGTACCTGCAAGAAGTCTCGCCTCGCGCTCGTCTCATGCGATCGGTGGACAGTCATCGGCTTGAGACGCGACCGGATGGTCGCACGTACCCGGTCGGTGCTTCAGAATCCCCCCAAACAGAGCAGATATCTGCACTATCAACCCGTAAATCTCTTCTTCATTCTGAAAACCAGTTTCATTCTGCCGCCGCCTCCTCGTGACTCTCGTTGAATTTTGCCGCCCCTTATCTCATTCGCGACTTTAGCAAAAATTGCAATCTCTTAAAAAAAAAAAAAGTTTTGGTAATCTTATGGAATTGGCATGAATTTGTTTATCGATCGACGCGGTTGTGTTAAAAGTTTTGCGGCCAGTTTTGCATACCTTGAACGCTCGAAAGTTTTACGGTCATTTAAAAAAGTTTCTGCGAGTGGTGGGATGCCCATGGGAAATAAAAATTGCGAAGCGTGGTTCTTTCAAGTTTTTCGTTTCCGGTTTGAAGATATGACAGGTTGAAGAAGTTGAAAGACAAATATTCAGTGGGGAAATAAATTATGAGGTTCTTGTGATTAGTAGAAGAGGAGAGTGTGGATTTTTTTGTCGTGAGAAGATTTTTAATTGAGTAAAAGTAAAATACGTGAATAATATTTTCGATAATAGTTTCGATTTTACGGTTCGTTTTACGGAAATTAACAAGGGGTTTCAAATAGGAAAAACTCGGTTTTCGAAAAAATCGAAAAACGAAGTACTTGTTATAAACTTTTTGTGAATTAAAGTATAATCACTTCTTGAAGAATGTTCGTAGAATAATTTTCACCCAATAACTTTTAATTTTGACCCCCACAATCCCCTTTTATAGTGCCCGGAAAATCCCCCAAAAAATGCAAAATAGCAGTTTTCTATCAAATTCATGGGAAAGACGGTATTTTTTGGAATTTTTTTATCATAAATTATTTTTAATCAATGAGTGACGAGTTTCCAAGTATTTTTTGAAAATTTGTTGAATTGTTTAAACAATTTTTATTTCTTTAAAAAATTTGTTTTTCCCTGTCAATCGTAAAAAGTTATTATCTTCCGGGTTAAATGATATAAAGTTGATGAATGTCAAGAGTAGTATTTCTGTTCAACTTATTTGGTCATTATTTAAACAACTTCAATTTGTTTGAACAATTTTTTCTCCTCAGAATCGTAAAAAGTTTTCTATCAAACTGTTGAATTTTTTAACTAAAAAGATAAGTTTTCAATCAAAAATAGAATAAGTTTTCAGTTTAAGAAATTACCTTTCAACAGAAAAAAAAGGAATTTTCAATCAGTTGAATTCAACGAAAAGAGATGAATTTTCAACAAAATAGTTGAATCCTCAATCAAATATGAATCTTCACCAAAGAAGATTTACGTTCTACCCAAAAAGGTGAATTTTTAACAAAATTGTAAAAGTTTGAAGCGAAAAAGAATATTTATCTATAAACCATTTGATTTTTTAAGAAAAAAGTTAATTCTCTAATAAATAGTTAAATTTTCAAATGAATACTTTAATTGTTATCCAAATAGTTGAATTTTTTACCAACACTGGTAAATGTTCCAGCAAATAGTATAATTTTCTACCAAATAGTTGAATTTTGGAAAACCAAAATCATAATATTCATATTTCGAAATTAGAGCAATGAGTGGTGTTTTTTAATAAATATGAAAAAAAAACTTTTTTATATGGAAAAAATGGTTAAGAATGAATATTTTGGCTCGATTTAAATTAATTTGATACTCAATTTCAATAACAAAAAAAAACAATCTTAATAACAACAATTTACAAAAAATGCTGCTAGCAGGAATCGAGCCCAGACTTTCCGGTTACAAACTCGAGCGCTACAGCCTGATCTAATCGGGAGATGAAAAACTCTCGAATCGCGGACTCAATTAGTAGAAAACTACTGATTGGTAATAGTTTTCTACTTATTCAAATAGCGCTGATTCGTTTACTGCTAATCAGTAAAAGTGTAATAGTTGATATTTGAACCAAAAGAAAAATGAAATTTCATCAAAAATAAAAATGAATTTTAAAACCAAAAAGAAGAATTTTCAACAAATGAAGATTTTTCAGTCATAAAAGAAAAAAGTTGTCACCTTAGTTATTGTACCTTCAAGCCAAAAGACGAATTTTCTGTATGAAATTGAATGTTTAACCAAAAAATATGAACTTTCAGTACAAAAATTAATTTTCAAAGAAATAGTTAAATTTTCAACCAAAGAGATAAACCTTCATTGAAAAAAAAAAATTCAACAAAGTAGTTCAACTTTTACTATTAGTTTGATTTTTAACATCAAAATATAAGTTTTGAATAAGAAGTACATATTTTCTATAAAATAGTTAAATTAAAAAAAAAAAACAGTTGGATTTTCAACCAAAAAGAATGACTTTTTAACAAAATTGTTGAATTTTTAACCAAAAGTTAGATTTTCTACCAAATTGTTGAATCTCTAAGCCAAAAAGATGGATTTGCTACAAAACAGTTCAATTTTCCACCGTAAAATATAAATTTTCCACTAAGATGATGATGATGTTTCAACCAACAAAAATTTTAATTTTAAATAAAGAGTTGAATTCAACCAAAAAAGACGAATTTTCAACAAAATAAACGAATTTTCAACAAAATAGTTACATTTTCAACCCAAAAGAGATGAATTTCCAACTAAAATGCTGAATCTTCAACAAAAGAAATGCATTTTCAAAAAAAGCGTTCGTCATTTAACTTAAAAGATGATTTTTTAACCGAAAAGATTAATTTCCTAAAAATGGAAAATAAATCTTCAAGCTAATATCTTCAACCAGAAAATTAATTTTTAGAAAAGTAGTTTAACTTTCGACCAAGTCGTTGGATTTTAAACCAAAAAGAATGAATGATATAATGTTCTTGAATTCATCTCTTTTGGTAAAAAATTCAATTATTTGGGTGAAGGTTGAACCAGTTCATTAAAAAATCTTTTTTTGTTGTTGCAAATTCATAATTTTAGTTAAAAATTCATCTGTTTGGTTGAAAATTCAATTTTTTTCGGTTGAAAATTAATTTTTTTCAATTGAAAATTCAACTAGTCTAGTTCTAGATTAATTACTTTTGTTCAAAATTTATTTCGTTGGTTGGAAGTTTAACTAATTTGTCGGAAACTCTTTTTTTTAAATTAATTTTTTAAACTGAAAATGTAACTATTCCATTTTTGGCTGAAAATCGACTTTTTCTAAGTTAAAAATTCAACTATGTACTCTGGTAATAGTTGAACTACTTTATTGAAAATTGATTTTTTTGTTCGAAGATTCATCTCTTGGGTTGAAAATTGAACTATTTTATTGAAAAATCCGTTTCTTGTTGTTCAAAACTGATTTTTTTTTGTTAAAAAATTAATTTTTTATACTAAAAATGTAACTATTCCATTTTTGGCTGAAAATTGATGTTTGTAAATTGAAAATTCAACTACTTGTATAAAAGTTGAATCACTTTGTTAAAAATTAATTTTTTTGTTTGGAGATTTATCTCTTAGGTTGAAAATTGAACTATTTTATTGAAAATTCGTTCTTTTTTATTTAGAATTAATGTTTCACCTGAAAATTTACCTTTTCCATTTTTTGATGAAAATTTATCTACTTAGTTAAAAATTCGTCGTTTTTTTTTTTTTGTTGAAGTTCATATTTTCGTTTTGAAAATGCAACCGTTTCACAAAAAAACTCGTCTTTTGCTTGAAAGATTCACAATGTGGATGAAATCTTTTTTTCTGTCTTGACTGAAAAATCTTTATTTCTAGAAAATTTGAATTCTGGGTTGAAAGTTGACCTATATTGTTAAGAAATTTTTTTTAAGTTTCGTCATTTTAATTGGACAAAAAATTCGTCCCTTTGAATTTAAAATTCACCTCTCTTGTTAAGAATTAAACTGTCTTCTAAAAACTTTAACTATTTTGTTAAAAATTTAATTATTTTGTTAAAGATTTAATTATTTTATCGAAAAATAAATGCAAATTAGCTTAAAATTAGATAAATCAGTCAAATTTCAACCAATTCTAATAAAAAAGCTCATTACACACGGAACTGAAATCACCGCGTCAAAAAAGCTCTCACCAAAAAACGTGTTTTTGACCATGATATCAGATTTTGGAAGCGTATGAGAAATTTCGCATATGAAACATTTTTAGTTCCAATTTCTACTATGTTTCGTGAAAAGTATTTTTTCACTGTAAAAATAGGGTACCTTGAAAGATTAATTTTTCTCTCCTGGAAAACCTGGAAAAGTCCTGGAATTTTTTGTTCAAGAAACGCTAGACGCCCTGGTTAAATTTCTATACAATTACTGCGAGTTATCTGTTTGATTTGCGAATTTCCAAAAATTATGTACATGAATGACGGACCCCCATCCCCCTCCGTGTGCTGTTACGTAATTTAAGTACGGTCCCTTATTCATTTAGTAACATAAATCTTACCATTTCATTTCGTAGAAAGTGATAAAATTACTAATTTAGCAGTCAGATAGAGTGCTACTAATTTCATCAGTAAAACTTCTACTACACGGAAAAAATTCATCCGTAAGAAAGTCAGGAACTAGTAGCCAGGTCTCGGATATGAGAAAAATTCATCGGATATTGATGTATTTTCGTAAATAATCTGCGAACTTTGAGAAAGAATTGAAGATCTCGATGTGAAAATTCTAAAACTGTTCATCACTTTTTTTTACCTGAATAATTACGAAAATATTATGAGGGATTGGGAAAATATTCTCAGAGCACTCACGAGCTTGCCCGACAAATCTGGGAACTGGAAAGTAGGTTCGCCTGTACGTGGCCCGCACACACGCTCGACCAAACGCGCGGTGCGTGTGTGCTCTCGTATGTATGCTTCGAGTTGGTCGGATGAGTGACTAGAAGTTTTATAATACCTATATTGTTGTTCCCCGATGGCTGCGCGTGTTTACGCACTTCTGGTTAATGTTTAGAAACTGGTGAGTCTTTGAAGGTTCGATTCCTCTGAGTTGCGAATTTATAAATTAATATAAATTAAATCGCACAAATAAAGTTTTTCCTCTTCATATTTCAGTCTGAAATTTTCAGGAACTGTTCGTAGGAAATTCGAACTGCTCGTAAAAAACTTCTACTTTTTTACGGACAAATTTTTTCCGTGTAATTCGGATTTTGAGAGTATGACAATCTCATTGCGATAACCCCAACCGGAAAAGGTTTGAGATGCCGCTGAGCCTCCGACTAATCTTCCATCAAACTTTAGAGTTGATAAGTTCAGTAAAAAGCGGACACTTTTGTCGGCGATAGTAAATCCTTGTCTGATTTCGCGTAGGTTGTTTTCAAGAAGTTTGTCAGCAGATGAAACATGAATAAGTTGTGATCCCGTTAAAACGCCCACTGGATAGATTTATCATATATATAATGATTCATTTCACTGTAAATCAAATAGATTGTTTGCTCATCGCAAATAGTTCCTAGTTCGAATAAATCACGTGTTCATCCAGCCAAAAATCAATTTGTCATTGGCAAAATATTTTAAGGACCTATACAACATCGGGCAGCCTGACTATGGTGATGTCATGGAATTTTTTTTAACTCTGTGGAGCCTCGGGTGGCCCTTATTTTTCACTTTTTGACTTTTTTTGCTCTCCCCCCCCCCCCCAGAGTTTTTTGACTTCGCACAAAAAAATTTCCGCCAAATTTGAGCAAAATCGGTTAATATTTCGGGTCGCGCAATGACCATGAAGTTTCCCATTTATTTAACATGGGAAAAAATTAGCTTTTTGTATATCTAATATTTAAACAAATAATTTTAGAATTATTCAAATAGAAAAAATTAAATAAACATTTTAAACATTTGGTTGTTTTCTAAGAATACTCGAAAATGGTTTAACAAATTAAATTCTGTAAACAATTTTGTTTAAATATTTTATTTCTGCCATTTGATTTTATTTGACTGATTTTATTTGTTTTTTATCGGTAGAGAGGACAAAATGCGTTATTTTCCATTTTTTCACAGATTTAATTGGTGTGAGTTATTTATTTCTTTTAGATGAAATCAGTAAAATAAAATAAATTTCCTAAACAGTTCTAATTTGTTTTCTTCCTTAAATGTCTACTGAATTAATAAGACCCAATAAAGAAATCCAATTATTTTTGGTTAAAAAGTCTACTATTATATTTTTGGGTTGGAATTCATCTTGTTTTGTTGAAGATTCGACTATTTGGTTTAAAATTAAATTATTTTGTCGAAATTATTTTTTTTTTTTTGCAAAAACTCATATTTTTTGGTCAAAAATTCAACTACTTGGTTGAAAGTTGAACTACTTTGAAAAAAATTAATTTTCTTGGTTGAAGATTCATCTCTTTGCTTGAAGATTTATTTTCCATTTTCAGGAAATTAATATTTTCCGTTAAAAAATCATCTTTTAACTTAAATGATCTCTTTTTTTGAAAATTCATTTCTTTTGTTGAAGATTCATAATCTTAATTGAAAATTCAATTATTTTGTTGAAAATGCTCTTTTTTTGTGAAACAATCATCTTTTTTCGTCAAAAATTCAACTGCTTGGTTGAAAGTTGAACTACTTTAAAAAAAATTAATTTTCTTGGTTGAAGATTCATCTCTTTGCCTAAACATTTATTTTCCATTTTTAGGAAATTAATCTTTTCCGTTAAAAAATCATCTTTTAACTGAAATGATCTCTTTTTTTTTGTAAATTCATTTCTTTTGTTGAAGATTCATCATTTTAATTGAAAATTCAATTATTTTGTTGAAAATGCTCTTTTTTTGTCAAAAACTCATCTTTTTTGGTCAAAAATTCAGCTACTTGGTTGAAAGTTGAACTAATTTAAAAAAAAATTAATTTTCTTTGTTGAAGATTCATCTCTTTGCCTGAAGATTTATTTTCCATTTTTAGGAAATTATTCTTTTCCGTTAAAAAATTATCTTTTAACTTAAATGATCTCTTTTTTTTTAAATTCATTTCTTTTTTTGAAGATTCGTCATTTTAATTGAAAATTCAATTATTTTGTTGAAAATGCTCTTTTTTCGTCAAAAATTCAGCTACTTGGTTGAAAGTTGAACTAATTTTAAAAAAAATTAATTTTCTTGGTTGAAGATTCATCTCTTTGCCTAAACATTTATTTTCCATTTTTAGGAAATTATTCTTTTCCGTTAAAAAATCATCTTTTAACTTAAATGATCTCTTTTAATTTCATTTCTTTTGTTGAAGATTCGTCATTTTAATTGAAAATTCAATTATTTTGTTGAAAATGCTCTTTTTTTGTCAAAAACTCATCTGTTTTGGTCAAAAATTCAGCTACTTGGTTGAAAGTTGAACTAATTTAAAAAAAAATTAATTTTCTTTGTTGAAGATTCATCTCTTTGCCTGAAGATTTATTTTCCATTTTTCGGAAATTAATATTTTCCGTTAAATGACGATCTCTTTTTTTGAAAATTCATTTCTTTTGTTGAAGATTTATAATTTTAATTGGAAATTCATCTCATTGGTTGAAAATGTAACTATTTTCTTGAAAATTCGTTTATTTTGTTGAAAATTCGTCTGTTTTGGTAGAAAATTAATCTTAGTTGAAAATTCATCCTTTTTGGTTGAAAATACATTTATTTAGTTGAAAATTAACTTTTTTGTTGAAGCAGAAACATTTTATGTCTCCAAATTTTCGACAGATACATATTTTCAATTACTAATTTATAATAATAATTAACCAGATTTCGAAAAATTACTCTTGATATTCATAACCAGAGGACTTTTAGGGACTTTTTAAACCAAAGTTACCAAGCGGCTTATAACTAAAAAAAAAATATTATTGCTTATAACTATTTTTTTTTTCATAGTAATGCTAGATAGTTGTGGTTTTTTATGAAATATTTAACTGTTTGGCAACTTTTAAATAGGTGAGGTAGTAATAAATGCAAATTGACAAACATAATTGTTTAAGCAATTAATTATTTTTTATAATTATCTTCTCTTAGATAATTGCTAAAAAGTTGCGGTTTTTTATGAAAATTTACATTTTACTTTGGCTTCTTAGTTATGTAAAATAATACATAAACAATAGATCAAATCATTTTTTAAACAATCTCTTTGTTTTTTCTGAACATTTTTTTCTGAAATAAGGCAGATATTTGAAATATTCTTCAGTTTTTCTATAGGGATCATATTGAATGTAAATTTTCCTCAAAGTAGATAGTGAGAGGCTTTTTGTTTAAATTAATATATTTTGTTTCTAATAAAAAATTTCAGAAAAGAACAGCAACTTTCTAGCAATTTTTTAAGAGAAGATTGTTGAAAACAATTAAAAATTGCTTAAAGAATCATGTTTGTTAATTTGCATTAATTATTACCTCACTAAATGAAAAGTTGATAAAAAGTGGAAAATTTCAATAACAAAAAACGCAACATATCTAGAATTATTATGGGGAAAAATAGTTATAAACAATAATAATTTGTTAAGGCAGAAGAAACTGCAACTTTCTAACGTTATTCAAAGAGAATATTATTGAAAATGATAATCAATTGTTTGAATAATTATTTAAACAATACTAATTTGTTGAAACAATTATGCTTGTTAACTTGCATTAATTATTATCTCGTTCTAAGTGAAAAGTTGACAAAACGTGAACAATTTCAGGAATAACCGCAACTGTCTAGCATTACTATAGAAGGAGATAGTTATAAACAATAATACTTCCTTTAAACAATTATTTTTGTTAAATTTCATCAATTATTACCACCAAAAGAGAAAAATTTTAGAAAAAAACTACAACTTTCTAGCATTATTCTAAGAGAAAATTGCTAAAAACAGTAATTAATTGTTTTAAAAATTTATTTGAACATCTAATTATTAGAATAAATTAGTATTTTATGTAAACAACTTGTATTAAAAACACCTCAAAAAATCATAATTAGTGCCAAAAACTCGCAAAACCCAATTTTTCACTTATGGTGTTTTTTTGGGACCCTATCAAACCGTCTTATGGGGGTTATTTGAAAAAATAATTATTCATTTGTATTCTATAGGTAATTGTAGAGAGAAATGTCAAGTTTCAACACGATTCACCTAACATTGAAGATTCTGAATAAAATTTGCAAAAACGCATTTTTTTCTTATGGGAAATACGTGTTAAACTTCATGAGTTTGAGAATTTTCCAATTCGGGAATTTTATTATTAGGAAATTTTATTATTCGGGAATTTTATTATTCGAGAATTTTCTAATTCGCTATTATTATAAACTGTTCGGGAATTTTCAAATTCGGTATTATTATAAATTCTTCGGGAATTTTATTATTCCTGAATTTGAAAATTGCAGAATAATAAAATTCCTGAATCGTTTATAATATTACCGAATTTGCAAATTCCTGAATAATAAAATTTCCGACAGAAAATTGCAAAATTATAAAATACTTGAACTAGAAAATTTCCTAATTATAACATTTCCGAATTTAAACAATTTTTTTTTGTAAATATTATTTATTTATCAAAAATACAATAATAAAATATTTTTATAAAAAAAATATTTTTAACTTTTAAAGTTTTTCAATTTATTGTTTGAATTTGAAATAACAATAATTGAAAAAAATTTATTTCTGGATCAAATTTTTTTTCAATTCTTGTTATTTTAAATTCAATCAATAATTTTAGAAACTTTAAACATTAAAATTTTTTTATTCAAATATTTGATTATTGTATCTTTAATCACTAAATAATATTCATAAAATTGTTTTTAATTGTTCAAATTCGGGAATTTTCCATTTCGGTAATATTATAAAATGTTCGGATATTTTATTATTTAAGAATTTTCAAATTCGTTAATATTATAAACTTTTCGGGAATTTCATTATTCGGAAATTTTATTATTCTGGAATTTTCCAATTCGGTAATATTATAAACTGTTTGAGAATTTTCCAATTCGGTAATTTTATTATTAGGAAATTTTATTATTCGGGAATTTTATTATTCGAGAATTTTCTAATTCGGTATTATTATAAACTGTTCGGGAATTTTCAAATTCGGTATTATTATAAACTCTTCGGGAATGTTATTATTCGGAAATTTTATTATTCGGGAGCTTTGTAAATAGGGAATTTTATCATTGGGGAATTTTCCAATTCGGTAATATTATAAACTGTTCGGGAATTTTATTATTCGGGAATTTTGTTATTCGGGAATTTTCCAATTCGGGAATTATATTATTAGAAGATTTCATTATTCGGGAATTTTATAAATCGGGAATTTTTTTATTCGGGAATTTTCCAATTCGCTAAATTATAAACTGTTTGAGAATTTTCCAATTCGGGAATTTTATTATTAGGAAATTTTATTATTCGGGAATTTCATAATTCGGGAATTTTATTATTCGAAAATTTTCTAATTCGGTATTATTATAAACTGTTCGGGAATTCTAAAATTCGGTATTATCATAAACTCTTCGGGAATTTTATTATTCCGAAATTTTATTATTCAGGAGCTTTGTAAATAGGGAATTTTATTATTGGGGAATTTTCCAATTCGGTAATATTATAAACTCTTCGGGAATTTCATTATTCGGAAATTTTATTATTCGGGAATTTTATAATTCGGGAATATTTTCCAATTCGGTAATATTCTAAACTGTTTGAGAATTCCCCAATTCGGGAATTTTATTGTTAGGAAATTTTATTATTCGGCAATTTTATAATTCGGTATTATTATAAACTATTCTGGAATTTTATTATTTGGAAATGTTATTATTTGGGAGCTTTGTAAATAGGGAATTTTATTATTGGGGAATTTTCCAATTCGGTAATATTACAAACTTTTCGGGAATTTTATTATTCGGGAATTTTCCAATTCGCTAATATTATAAACTGTTTGAGAATTTTACAATTCGGGAATTTTATTATTAGGAAATTTTATTATTCGGGAGCTTTGTAAATAGGGAATTTTCCAATTCGGTAATATTATAAACTGTTCGGGAATTTTATTATTCGGGAAATTTGTTATTCGGGAATTTTCCAATTCGGGAACTTTATAAATCGGGAATTTTTTTATTCGGGATTTTTCCAATACGCTATTATTATAAACTGTTCGGGAATTTTAAAATTCGGTATTATTATAAACTATTCGGGAATTTTATTATTCGGAAATGTCATTATTCGGGAGCTTTGTAAATAGGGAGTTTTATTATTGGGGAATTTTCCAATTCGGTAATATTATAAACTCTTC
>CAKNYM010048658.1:37710-59180 GCA_932195095.1 Andricus curvator
GCATTTTTAGTTGAAAATTCATATTTTCAAGTTGAAAATTGAACTGTTTTGTAGAAAATTTGTCTTTCTGGATGAAAAATTCAACAATTGGGTATAAAATTGAACTATTTTGTTAAAAATTCGCCTTTGTGTTAAAAAATCAACTACTTTATTTAAAATTAAACTACTTTGTTAAAAATTTATTTTTTTGCTCGAAGATTCAAAATTTTAGTTCAAAATTCATATTTTCAATTTGAAAATTCATATTTTCAAATTGAAAATTAAACTGTTCTATCGAAAATTCGTCTTTTTGGATGAAAAATTCAACAGTTGGGTATAAAATTTAACTATTTTGTTAAAAATTCGTCTCTTTGTTAAAAAATCAACTAATTTGTTTAAAACCAAACTGCTTTGTTGAAAATTAATTTTTTTGCTTGATGATTAATCATTTTAGTAGAAAATTCATATTTTCGGATAGAAAAGTTAACTGTTTTGTAGAGAAATTATCTTTTTGGTTAAAATTTTAACTATTTGGTTAAAAATTCATCGCTTTCAGTTGAAAATTCCACTACTCGGTTGAAAGTTGAACTAGTTTGTTAAAAATTTGTATTCTTTTGTTGAAATTCAACTATTAGGTTAAAAATTAAATTATGTTGATAAAATGAAATTCAACAATTTTGTTGAAAATTCGTGTTTTTTGGTAGAACATTATATTCTTGCTGGAAAATTAATCTTTTTGGTTAAAATTTGATATTTTTTATTGAAAATGGATACTTTTTATTTAAAATTGATACTTTCTAGTTGAAAATTTAAGTATTTTGTTTAAAACTCGTCTTTTTTGGTGGAAAATTTATCTTTCTGTTTGATTGGGGATTCAAGAATTTGGTCGAAAATTAACTTGTTTGTTAAAAATTTGTATTATTTGTTGAAATTCAACTATTGGGTTAAAAATTAAACTACGTTGATAAAATTAAATTCAACAATTTTGTTGAAAATTCGTGTTTTTTGGTAGAACATTTATATTCTTGCTGGAAAATTAATCTTTTTGGTTGAAAATTTAACTATTTGGTAAAAAAATTAATATTTTTTTAGTTGAATATTCAGCTACTTGATTGAAAGTTGGAATAGTTCGTTAAAAATTCATATTGTTTTGAGATTCACATCTTTGGTTTAAAATTCAACCTTTTCGTTGAAAATTCGGTTATTTAATTGAAAATTAATTTTTTTAATTTGAAAATTGCACTATTCCATTTTTGGTTAGAAATGTATCCTTTACAAGTTGAAAATTCAACTATTTGGTAGAAAATTCATTTATTTTATTGAAAATTCGACTTTTTGTTAACAAAAATAATTTCTAAGATTAGAAGTCTTAGAAATTTAAAATGTTTTATATTGCATTCAAATTAGTTTTATTTGAAAGAATTTATTTCTCCATTATTACCCTATTTTCATAAAAAATCATCCTATTTCCCTGGCTACATTACTTTTGTTGGGGGGGGGGGGGGCAAAACCACGATAGTCAACGTGGGGGGGGGGATAGCTGAAAATTGGTAACGTACTTTATGGAAGACCCCTTATGGACGGCCCCTGAATATTTAATTGACCCAAAGTGACATTAGTAATTTGGTCCATCTAATTTTCTCAGGAGGGATAAGGGTCTTGACTTTTCAAATCATTCTCGAGACTATTAGTTTTTCTAATTAGGGGCTAATTGCTTTGAGAAATGCTGATTACGCCTGTAATTGAATTACACTTCTTTCACTTGATATCAAATATCTGCCTTCGGTTCGTGAAGGTTATCATACGAAAATATATACGTGTAGAGAGTTGGAGAACCTGCTGTGAAAAAGTTCCTTGGCTGTGTCAGTAAATAAAGCGTTAATTAAATAGTTAATAATAGTTATTGAACAATAAGTGAAATGGAAGATCCGAAGAAGCTGCTAGCCATCTTCCTCTTGATCCTGGTACCTGCTGCATACGCTAGAGGAAATAGGGGTTATCAAAGAAGAGGTGAGAAATTTAAAATGATCAAAGTTTTTCAATTTTCATTCCTAAATTATATTATTTTATAATTTAAGTTGTAATCCCTAAGCTTTTTCATTATGGATATATTCTGCACACGGTGACTTTGTGAAGCTCTTCGCCTGGGGTGATTGCTAGAGAGATTGATCAGCGAAATGGGTCCGAGCAGTTTAGTGGAACGAACGTGTTTGAATAAGCACCACGGGAATTTTAGATGACCCCCGTCCCCTTATCCCGCCTCGATCACTGAATTCCTTGATCCCCAATACGAAAATCAGGGTTGAATTTTATCCAGGAAAGGCCTGGAAATTATGCGAGAAAAAGGATGAAAATTGAGATTTAGATGAATTTAAATTTTTTAAATAGAATTTTTGCAATAAAGGTTTGTTAGCTTCAGAAAGTATTTTTCTGGATAATCTGAATTTTGTATAAAATTAGTAATTTTCTAGAGGAAATAACAGTGTGTATAATCACCGGGGAAACCTGGTATTGTCAGAGAATTTTTATATATTTTGAAAAACCTAGAAATTTTAGGAAACTTTTTTTTAGTTAGGGAATTTGTTCGAGAGCTTGCGTCATTTTTAAAAATTTTAATACATATAACATTCAATCACAATGTTTTTTTAATTTTAAAGGAAGCTTTATATTACTTGATTTAACTATTTCATTAAAAATTGTTTCTTTTTTTTTGTAAATTAATTTTTTTACCTGATAATTTAATTATTCCATTTTTGGTTGAAAATTTATCTTTCTGAGTTGAGAATTCGTATTTGGTTGAAGATTCATGTATTTTCTTTAAAATTCGTCTTTTTTGATAGAAAATGAATCTTTCTGGTTGCAATATCATTTATAACATTTTGCTGCAATAATTCTTATTTTTTAGTTGAAAATTCAAAATCCAACTACTTGGTTGAAATTTAAATTCTTTTGTTAAGAATTCAGTTTTTTTATTGAAGATTCAACTTTTTGATTAAAAATTCATCTCTTTGGTTGAAAATTTAACTATTTTGTTGAAGATTCGTTTCTTTCTTTTGTTGAAAAATAATATTTTTAACTGAAATTTTAACAATTCCAGTTGAAAATTCAACTATTTTGTTGAAAAACACGTTTTTTCTTATTGTAAATTTATTTATTTAACTGAAAATTCAATGATTCACTTTAATATTACATCATTTCAGTTGGAAATTCAAATCTTTGGTTGAAAATTAATTCTTTCAATTGAAAATGTAAACATTCAATTTTTGGTTGAAAATTAAACTTTTTTAGATGAAATTTCATGTATTTTGTTAAATAATTTGTCTTTGTTGGTACAAAATTAATCTTCTTGGTCGAAAATTTTACTATTTTGTTGAAAATTTATGTTTTGTTTAACTGAAATTTTAGCAATTTCAGGTGAAAATTTAACTACTTTGTTGAAAATTCGTTTTTTTAATCAAATTAATTTTCTGCATGAAAATTTGAATAAAACAGTTAATTATTACATCACTTTAGTTGAAAATTCATCTCTTTGGTTGAAAATTTATCTTTTTCATTGAAAATGCATGTATTTTGTTGATAATTCGTCCTTTTTGGTAAAAAATTAATCTTCTTGATTGAAAATTCAATTAATTGGTCAAAAGTTAAACTATTTTGTTCCAAATTCACTTTTTTTGGTTCAAGATTCATGGTTTTAATTGAAAATTCAAATATTTTGTTGAAGATTCGTTTTTTTGTTGTCAAAAATTAATTTTTTTGGTTAACTAAAATTATGCATCTTCACCAACAAAAAATGAATTTTTAACCGAATAATTGAATTTTCAAGCCAAAGTAATAATTTCCTGTTGAAAAAGACAAATTTTCAACAGAATACTGAAAAATAGAAATTTTCAACGAAAAATATAATAGTTCAATTTTCAGTTAGAAAAATAAATTTTCAACCAAAGAAATGAATTTTTAACCAAAAATATAACAGCTAAATTTTCACCTAAACTAGATTATCAGTTAAAAATTTTTTTTTTAATATTCAACTGTTTCTCCATTTTTCATTAGGCGTGACTCAATAATTAATTAGATTTAGCAAAAATAATTGTTTAAACAAATTATTATTGTTTATGACTATCTTCATCTATATCAATGCCTGATAGTTGCGGTTTTTCGGCAATTTTTACCTTTCTGTCCTTTTTTCACTTAGTGAGGTAATAATTAATTAAAGTTAACAAAAAAGTTGTTTAAGCAATATTGTTTATAATTATCTTTTCTTAGATAAGTGCTAGAAAGTGGCGGTTCTTTCTTAAATCTTTCACTTTGCTTCACCTGCTTAATTACTAACAATTAATAAATAAACATTAGAGATTTGCAATTCTGAGTTTTTCGTTTACGCTTTGCAATAAACTTTTTGTTGTAATAAAAAAAAAATTCACAAGTCATTTAAAGACCTAGTCCTTCCACCTTTTCCTAATGATGCTATTCTTTGTTTTTGCCTCTTGTGTAAAATATCTTTTTTTCTTCAAATTAATTTTTTTTAAGCATTGGGGAAAGAGCAAAAATAATTCACTTAAAACAACAATACCATTCGAAAAATCATTTTTGTTGTGGTTGACTTATTATTTGTTCATAAATAAAAAGGCGATGCAAAGTTGAAGATTTTAGAAGAAACCGCCACTTTCTAGCACTTATCCAAGAAAATATAGTTATAAACAATATTAAATTGTGTTACCAACTTTTTTGTTAACTTTAATTAATTACTATCTCACTAAGTGAAAAAAAGGACAGAAAGGTGAAAAATTGCCGAAAAACCGCAACTATCAGGCACTGATATAGATGAAGATAGTCATAAACAATAATAATTTGTTCGAACAATTATTTTTGCTAAATCTAATTAATTATCAAGTCACGCCTAATGAAAAATAGACAAACAGTTGAGAATTTCAGAAAAAACCGCAATATTCTACCAATTAAGCAAAGAGAATATTATTAACAATGATAATAAATTGTTTAAACAATTATTTTGTTAACTTGAATTCATTATTACTTCAACCAATTGAAAATTGGACGAAAGCCAGAAATTTCAGAAAAGAACGCATCTTTCTAGCATTATTCAAATATAATATTAATAATAGTAATAACAAATTGTTTGAACAATTAATTTTCTTGTCTCTAGTTAATTATTTGACTTATCTTAATTGAAAATTTGACAAGAAGTGAATTATTTTTAAACTGCAATTTTGTAGCATTTTTCTAAGAGAATATTATTAACATTAATAATAAATTGTTCAAACAATCACTCCTGGTAACATTGATGAACTATCACTTTCCTCTAATTGAAAATTGGACTACAAATGGAAAATTGGTGAAAAAACCGCGTCTTTCTAACTCCATTCTATGAGAAAATTGCTAAAAACAATAATAAATTGTTTAAAAAATTTATGTGAACATCTAATTATCAGTATGAAGTGGTCTTTCATATGTCAGAAACAATGTTCATTAAAAAAACCGCAAAAAAAGTCATAATTACCGCGAAAAACTCGCAAAACCCATTTTTTCACTTATGGGTTTTCTTTGGGACCCTATAAAACAGCCTTATGGTGTCGATATTTAAAAAGTGATATTTTATTCGTATTCTACGGCTAATTGTGAAGAGAAATGTTGACTTTCAACTCGATTGAGATAATATTCAGGATTCTGAATAAGATTTACATAAACTTCTTTTTTTTCTTATGGGAAATACGTGTTAAACTTCATGGGGCTTGCGGCACCTCTAAATATCATTTTTTTTAAACAAAAAAATGGATTTATTTTTGTGTAGATTCGAACAAATTTCTGGGGTGTCCCCATAAAAATGCAAAAAAGAATTTTTCCAATGCATTTTTGGACCACCCTCTATTTCCCATTTAAATAGCATGTGAAATTTTTTTTTAATTTGGAATTTTATAACTCTTGAATGGCTTTATGAATTGCTAAGATCATAACATATTCTTGTAGGGAATTCGATGCTCTACAAAAAAGGTCTCTTATGATTTTTGCATAAATTGACTCCTTCAAAAGTTATTTAAGGCTAAAGTTGAACACATAATAAATTTATCTTTTTTTTTTCTTAATTTTTGGCAAAAATTTGAAATTTATCACTAATTATCGTGATAGTTTTTTCGGAAATTTTATAGTTCAAAATTTTCTCTAAAAAACAATAATCTAACTCAAATCATCACATTATCAAGTTTTTGAAAATTTGTCTTTTATGCTGCTTAACAAAAAACGGGGACCAACTTCAATATCTTTTACAAGTTGTGCAAGAACATCGTCGACAATTTCCAGATTGTAACAAGAAAATATTAAAATAAGAGTTAATGTTCGTAATAATAATTTTAATGCCAAAAGTTATAAATAATGTTATTTCAGTATTAATATTTAAAATTGTCTATATTGAATTATATGTTTATACTATATTAAATACAAAACAGTATGTTTCTAAAAGTGACGTATTTTCATTAGTATCTGAATTATCTTGATACTAAATAAATGAAAACTACTATTTTAATAATAAGAAATAAGCGGGCAATACATAAAGATACTAAGCTTTTCGATTTAAAAATTGTTAAACGATCTTTTTTTCAAAGAAAATTATAAACTATAAAATTTCAGAAAAAAATATTACGATAATTAGTGATAAATTTCAAAATTTTTCCAAAAATTAAGAAAAAAAAAGATAAATTTATTATGTGTTCAACTTTAACCTTAAATAACTTTTGAAAGAGTGAATTTATGAAAAAATCATGAAAGACCTTTGTTGTAGAGCGTGGAATTCCCTATAAGAACATGTTATGGGCTTAGCAATTCATTAAGCCGTTCAAGAGTTACAAAATTAAAAATTAAAAAAAAAAATGTTTTCACATGCTAATTAAATGGGAAATAGAAATTCGCGATGAGCGACCTCTAAATATTAATATTAAGAGCTCTGCTTTTCACAGGTGTCTTTTTACATCTTTCCGGAATTTTTCTATGTAGGGGTTATGAAAAAAAGTAGATTTTTTTGAACCAGCCTAATATATATATTCATGCGTGTATACTTAACATACACATATACACAAATTATATCCCTTTTTAAGAAGATTACTTAATCTAACTTTGTATTCATTAGTGAAAAACTGACAAAGATATAAAGATTATTATTTATAATAAGATGAAAAAAGTATCGAAAATTCGATTCAAAGAATTATTTAAAAATTAAAAGAGCAAAATAGTAATCAATCAACTTCCTGCGTATGATGTATGTAAGTATTCTGATCCAAATCTTACTCACACAGTATATCCCGGAAACAATTGAAACACTGTTGAAAATCACAGAGATATTCTCGAAAAATTGTGGAAATTTTTTTTTTAATTTATATTAAAAAAGAGTAATTATTTTGAATGAAGATATCACTGACAAAAATTAGGTGGTGAAGTATTCAAAGTACCGAGGCAAACTAACCTTCTTCTTTAACGCGAAAACTCTCAAGGCATTCTAGATTTTATAAATCGTTCCATCTCACTTTTAAGAGAGCCCGTGCAGAAATTTCAGAGTGGCCCTGGTCGGGGCCAGATCTGGCCCCAATCGGGTATCCCAGTTAGGGCCCGACTCGAAATGAAACGCCTCATCCGATCAGGGCCTGACTGGGGTATCTATCCATAAGGAAGGCCCGATCTGGCCCTGAACAGGCCCCTTCTAATTTTCATTTATAAGGATATTATTAAAATATAATTTATTTAATAAAGAAGTAAACAATTAATTAGGAATATTAAACATTATATAAATATTTTGAAAAATATTCTGAAACTTTTCGTTAGATTCATGTATTTTGTTGAAAATTCATCTTTTTTGATAGAACATTAATCTTCTTGGTCAATAATTCATCCTTTTTGGTTAAAAATGTAAGAATTTTGTTGAAAATTGGTATTTATGCTCAAAGTTAATTTTTGATCAGAGTTTTTATCTGAAAATTTAACTATTCCATTTTCAGTTTATGAGATAAAAATTCGACTATTTGGTAGGAAATTTAAGAATTTGGTTGAAAAGTCGTCTTTTTGGGTAGAAAATTAATCTTGTTTGTTGAAAATCTAACTTATTGGTTGAAAATTCAACGATTTGGTAGAAAATTCATATTTTTTGTTAAAAAGTCGTCTTTCTGGGTAGAAAATTATTCTTGTTTGTTGAAAGTTCAACTTTTTGGTTAATAATAACAAGCTAGTTGTATTATAATACAACTAGCTTGTTAAAATTTTATTTTTCTTATTGGAAATTATCTTTTCTGTTGAAAATTTATTTATTCATTTTAAAGTCACTGTTTTCTATAATATTAGACTTTTAAGCTAAAAAACTTTACTCTTTATTTGAAAAATCAGCTTTCATTGTAGAAAAGTTAGCTTTTTTGGATGTAAATAAACTTTTTTGATCAAGAATCAACTGCTTTCTAAAAAATTTGTTTCTCTTCTTGAAAATTGTAATAGTTGATTGAACTTTAATGTTTTTTGTTTGAAAATTCGACAATTTGATTGACAAGTTTTTTGGCACGTGGAGCAAAGAATAAAAAAGTGAGGTTATAATGCCAAAAAATTGTCGACGGTTTCTCGAAGTTCACTGTCGGAAATCTTAGAGAGCTGGATAATTCTAGTTTGATATGAACACCTCACCCCGGTCTGAAAACTTTGCGTAAATGATTAGCGAGGTGAATTGAGAATTATCGAAAGCGATTTATCCACATGAATTTACTGGTTCGTCACTTTTACAAAGTCTTCCTTTCGTCCGTTCGTTGCCAAATAATCGAACGGAAGACTAATCGAATAAATTCGAGATTAGCGCGGCAAATTCAAATCTAAATAAGTATAAAATCTAAACAGATTTAAAAAATACCTTCAATAATTAATACTAACTTGATAATTGTATATTCATTAAATAATTTAATGCGTCCGTAAACATACATTTTTATACATTTTGTTCAAATGAATTTAAGCTTTTTTTAGTTTTTTCTCCTTTCTTATATTTTTTGCATATAAGAAGTTAAATTTGACTCATCAAATTTAGGATAGTCACAGAAATGAAAATTAGTTCAATATTCACTATTTAAGACAGGGAGTAATTTTAAATTCAAATAATTCTAATTTTTAAACTAACTATGAATTAACAGAGGGTAGCCAGATGTGGCGCTGACCAGGACCACAACAGTAGCCATGATCAGGGCCACATTGGGCTAACCCGATCGGGGCCACGTCGGGAATCAGGATTAAATTGGGCAATTTCTCCACGGGAGTGAGAGAGAAGAGACCCTTTTTATTTTTATAGCTTTTCGTTTGCCAGGACAAGTGACATAATTTTCATACGAACTTCTCGAACTAACCCAAAACATCACTGATGTTTTGGGTCTTTAATTTTTAATTGCAGGTAATATTTTTGATTTTTTCAATTAGCATAAGAATATATTAATCATACCTTGTAGTTTCCCTTTTCCCTTTCTCTCCCTCTTATTTCATTATGTTATTTTTGTCTCTAATGAGCCGAAAAGTGAGGTTGCTTTGGAATTTTATTTTTTGATTATGCATCTTTTCCCTGCTTATCTTGCAAAAATTATTCATGATAAAATGGAATTCTTTTCAATCCTAATTTAAAATTTTTAAATAGAGACATTAAACTCATGATTCTTTCCAATCTGCAGGGTTTGCTTATGAATAATTTAAGATTTCTTTAAATTGAGTTTACACAGTTTTACAGGGTGTCTACCCTACGTGGAAAACCTGGAAAAACCGGAATTGTCAGGGAATTTTTATGTACCTGGAAAAACCTGGAAATGTCAGGGAATTTTTTTTTAAAGTCAGAAAATTTTTTCGAGAGCATGCTTAATTTTTTTTTAAATTACAATATAAAATTGAATAACAACGATTCTTTGTTTGTAAAAATAGTTCTACATTACTGTATTTAACTATTTTCTTGAAAATTTGTTTTTCGATTTGAAATTAATTTTTTTAACTGAAAATGTAACTATTTTATTTTTGGTAAAAAATTGACCGCTTTTAGTTGAAAATTTAAGTATCTGGTTGAAAATTCATGTATTTTGCTGAAAATTCGTTCTTTTTGGTTTAAAATTAATCTTATTTGTTTAAGACTTACCTTTTGGTTGAAAATTCAACTTTTTTTAATTAAAAATTTCAATCCTTTTTGGTTGAAATATCAACTGCTGCATTTCTTGTTTATAATTCATATTTTTTTAAATAAAAATTTAATGGGTTAAAATTTAAACTATTTTGTTAAACATTAATTTAACTGGCTGAAGATTCATCATTTTAATCAATAATTCATATCTTTGGTTGAAAAATGAACTACTTTGTTGAAAATTTGTTTCTTCTTTGGCTGAAAATTAATTTTTTACTGATAATTTAACTATTCCAGTTCAAATTTTAACTATTTCGCTGAAAGTCGGTTTGTTTTTTCATTAAGAATTAATTTTTAAACTGAAAATGTAATTATTTCAGTTCAGTATTCCATCATTTTAGTTAAAAATTTATATTTCTGGTTGAACATTAATTTTCTTAACTAAAAATTTATTTATTCAATTTTTGGTTGAAAAATTATTTTTTTAGCTGAAAATTCGCCTTGTTTAGTAGAAATTAATCTTTTTGGTTTAAAATTCAATTATTTCAGTTGAAAATGCATCATTTTGGTTGAAAATTTATATTTTTTGGTAAAAATTAATTTTCGAACTGAATATTCAACTATTTTATTTTTGGTTGAAAACGGCTGTTTCTCACTTCCAAATTCAACTATATGGTTGAAAATGTGTCCTTTTTAGTTGAAAATTGAAATACATGGTTAAAACTTTGTCTTTTTTAGTTGAAAATTCATGTATGTTGTTGCAAAATCGATTTTTTTTTTGTAAAAAATTAAGCTTCTTTAAAAATTCATCTTTTTGGTTCAAAAATTGAAGTATTCCAGTTAGATATTCATAATTCTAGTTGAAAATTTGCCTTTTTTTGTAAAAAATTAATTTTTTTCAAATGAAAATTTAATTATTCCATTTTTGTTTGAAAACTGATCCTTTTTAGTTCAAACTTTAACTATATGGTTGAAAATGTGTCTTTTTTTAGTAGAAAATTTAACTACAGGGCTGAAACTTTGTCTTTTTTAGTTGAAAATTCATGTATGTTATTGAAAAATCGAATTTTTTTGGGTAAAAATTTAAGTTTCTTTAAAAATTCTTCTTTTTGGTTGAAAATTCAAGTTCTTTCAGTTAAATATTCATCATTTTAGTTGAAAATTTGCCTTTTTTTGTAAAAAATTAATTTTTTTCAACTGGAAATTAAATTATTGCATTTTGGGTTGAAAACTGATCTTTTTATTTCAAACTTTAACTATATGGTTGAAAATTGGTCTTTTTTAGTTAAAAATTCAACTATTTTGTTTAAAATTCAAGTATTTGTGTTAAATCTTCATAATTTTAGTTGAAAATTCGACTTTTTGGTTGAAAGTGAAACTCTTTTGTTCAAAATTCATCCTTTATTTGGTTTAAAATTCATCTATTCCAGTTGAGGATTAATAATTTTAGTTGAAAATTCATCACTTTGGCTCACATTTTTTGTGGAAAATTAATTTTTTCAAACTAAATGTATGAACATTTGTCTTCTTTTAGATGAAAATTCAACTTTTTCAATAAAAATTCATTTTTATTGTTTAAAAATCGTCTTTCTGGTAGAAAATTGATCTTCCTAGTTGAAAATTCAACTATTTGGTTAAAAAATTATCTTTCTTGTTGAAGATGCAATATTTTTAGTTGAAAAGTTGGGAATTTGAAGCGTTTTGAATTGAATTTTAAAAATTGCGAAATTTTTGAATGGCTTCGTACTATGAAAAATTATACCTGGAAAAAACTTGAGATACCTGGAAAAAACCTGGAATTGTCAGGGAATTTTTTTCTAGGATTTGAGTAGACACCCTATTTTACCTCAATTTTATTTTAAGAAATCTTTCTTTTTATTCAATTTTCTTAAAAATAATGTAGTGAATTTTAGCAATTTTTTATAAATCTATTTAAATATTTTGGATTGTTTTCTATTCCTAATTGGAAAATTTAATAATCAAAATAGATTGGTTTTGAATCACCCACAAAAAATATACCAGAGTATCTGGGACTCAATTCGTATGTTGCCCCTGAGTAAATTTTCTCGTTGCCTGTTTTAAATTGTTTTCTTTAATAAAGGTTTTAGCTGTGAGGAAGGGTAATTTGGAAAGGAAAAATTGAAATCTTGCGAGACTAGGCGTTTGTTATTATTTATTAACGGTTTTACGATTTTACGATTGAGGCAGTAACACCGCCCAAAGTTTCCTTCGGAATGGCGAACCTAATGGTCGCGGAACTCACAATGTTCCATTATAAACAAACGACTTTGACGATGCGTTTGCTTTTACGTTCCTGCACGGTGCGAATGCCCTCGAATTTAGCAAACTCTTGCACTCTAACAATATACTCAACCGGAAGTTTATGCAATTTTGACAAGAGAAACTTGCCAAGAATTTCGGAAGTTCAATGTCCAACATAAATTTTAGATTGAGCATTTTACAGGGTCTCCAGCGGACGGGAAAATCGAGAAAATCCGGGGAATTTCATTTAGGATTCAGAATTTTTTTTTCTGTAAAATAACCTTTTTTTGGACTTTATTTTATTTTTATTTTTTAGTCGAAAATCAGAGAAAGGAAAATCTGATGGCTTCACGTATCGCTTATATGATCAAAGCTTTCCGATTATTGTTCAAGTTCTTTTAATTAGGAATATGTGAGTTAATTAAATGTTTCACTGAAACGTTGGAAAATTTGTGAAAAAATGAAACGTTTCATTAAACCAAAGTTTTAGAAACGATCGACAGCTTCACAATATATCAAATTCTATATAAAACGTCTTATATTCCTAATGTTTCAAGTAAAAATATTTCATTTCAACAAAGTAGATGATTTTTTAACTAAACAGTTGAATGGTTAACACAAAAAACCCATTTTCAAGCGATAACCCTTGTGAAGAAATTTTTACAAAAAAGTACAAAAAACTAAAACTATTTTTAGAGGAAGCAACAAATAAATTCAGTACATTAAAACCAAAATTACAGGTATTCAATAAGATATGGCAAAAATAGTGCAAATTTTAATGTTTTCTCAAAATTTAAATAAAATCTAATAAAAGGTAAACGTCCCAGCAATCGTCACAATATTCTTGTTTTTTATTTATTTTAAATGCATTTGATTTCCATTTGCTACTATGAAATGCTAAAAATAAATTAGTGTCATCGTTAACTTTTACTTCTAAAATATTATTGGTACCGTCACGATTACTGGTATATTTTCATTAATAAACAGTTTACAAAGTTGCTGTAAAAAAGCGGGAAAAATACGAAGGCATCTTATCTTTAGAAAAATAATAATAAAAATCAAATGCATTTATATGTTTAATAATAAATTTTGATTGAGATTGTATGACTTTATAGAAACTTATCTTTCAAATTATCTAAAGGACATTCAAAAATGTTTATTACATTCGTTTTTCTTTGAATTTCAAGAAAAAATTAATTAACATCAACAGAAATCATTTTCTTCCAAACATTAATGTTGCGTATGTATATTGTTAAAATCTCCATTTCAATACTTTAGTTTGGGATCAATTTCAAACAGACATCTTTGAATTTGTCGGGGAAAAAAACGGGCATTTCCAATTTCCTGATCACTAGGCACCCTGATTTTGGACTCTTCAGAATTTTTCCCTATAAGTAATATTTTATTAGAGGAAAAAAACAGAGAATAAAAATGCAAAAAAAATTTTCTCAAGACTCAAATTTTGTTATGCAATGTTTAAAAATGTAAAAAAAACAGATTATTGGCTGATTTCCAGTTAGGTGAAATTACCGTTCTATTTTATGCACATGTTCCGAACTGCTTTTAAAGTGTCACGTAATGTCGGGGTTGATAGCTACAGATCGAAAATTAAAAGAAAAATCATTTTTAGAAGCTAAAAAAATATTTTTCTGGTAAGATATGTATAGATGCATTCCTCTAGATATTCTTATTTTACTTAGCAAAGTTTTCTCCAGTTGACAGGCCTAGGAATCATTTGCGACATTCGAAATAGTCAATAGCATACATTTTGAAAAGTAGGACCAAAATACAATTTTTTGACTGATAAATCGAGGAGCTCACTATTATTTTTAAAATCTGGTGTACAATATTTATCTCCCATAAAATAAAGTGAAGTCGTTTCGAATCTTCTCAAAAAACCATGAAAGCTTCAAAATCTGTTGAAATCTTTGAAATCTGCTGAAATCCTCTAAAAATTCCTGGAAAATTCGTCAATTTCTCGGCGAAAAATATAACTATACTATTTTCGGTTAAATTTTTTTTTTAATTAAAAATTTAACAATGAGTACCAAATATCTCGGAAATATCGGACACGTCGTCAAAAACCTGATTGGTTGCAACACTACGTGAATATGACTTTTATTGACTGTTTTCAGTTTTTATATCTATCAATAAAGATTCAGGAAATTTCTGCATTATCAATTTTGTGAATAAGAATTTTCGAACAAGTAATTTAACTTCATCATAAAATTTATTTCTAAATGCTTCTGAAGATTATTGATGAATCAGAAAAGTTTAACTGTAAATGATTTTTTAATATTGGGAAATAATTCGGTTCTTAACATTTTGCTACCACACGATAATTTGTAAACTTTTTCATATTTTCGAAGCCATAAAAAATACAATTATGAGCAAAAACTTATCTTAAGGAATTAGAAAAAAAATTAGAAGCTTCTTAATAATTTTGATTGATTTGAGCAGATTAGATTTGTTTTAGGATTTCTGGGGAAATTTTAAATGGCTTATATTTCATTTAAAAAAAAATAATTTTAGGTTTTGAACATTTCCAAATGTACCGAAAAAGACTGTCAGATTTTGAGACATTTACTTAAAATTCCTGGGAAAATTTAAAATAACTTTTTTGGTGTTGAAAATTTAAGTTTTACAGAAAACTTCAAAATATTTTAAAAGATTTCTAAAAATGTCGAGAAAACATGTTGACGATGTTAATGCAATTTTGTTAATTCTGAATAATTTTTCAAAATATTAAGAAAAATTAGTCTCAGTTTGAATGATTTTTAAGAATTTACGAGGTTTCGAAGAGATTAAGAATATTTTAAAACTTGGAAGGATTTCCGAAAATTTTTGTATTTTTCAAAATTTTTGAATATTAATGATCGGGGAAAAATTAGGGCTTCCTCGTGATAATTATATTTTTATTTAAAAATTTTATTATTTGGTTGAAGATTTCACTACATATATTCTTGAAAAATAGTTTTTCTTTTAAATTTAAAATTAATTTTTGACTGAAAATGCAACGTTTTATTTGAAAGTTAATATTTTTGTTGAAAATTCATTCTCGCAAGTTGAGAATTCAACTGTTTTACAGAAAATTCTCGCTTGAGTGAAAAATCTTTATTTGTTAAAAATTTGTCTTTTTGAGAGGAGAACTCATCATTTTAGTTACAAATTCAACTCTGTTTGGTTAAAAATTTGATTATTTTGTTGAAAATTATTTTTTTTTTCTTGAAAATTCGTCTTTTTGGCTTAAAAATTTAACTATTTGGTTGAAAATGCAACTGTTTGGTTGAAATTAATTTTTTTTCTATTGAAAATTCAACTGTTTGGTTAAAAATTTAATTATTTATTTGAGAATTTAATTAATTTATTGAAAATTTAACTATTTTATCAAAATGTTATATTTTTTGGTCGAAAATTCAACTGTTTTGTTGAAAAGAACTTTTTTGTTAAAAATTCAAATTTCATCTGTTTTGTTACAAATTTTATTATTTCGTTGAAAATTAGTTTTTTTTTTCAAGTTGAAGAATCAGCTATTACATTTTACGTTGAGATTTCATCTTTTTATTGAAAATACAACTTTTCGGGTTGAAAATTCAATTTTCTTCTAAAAATTTACTCTTTTTGGCTTGAAAATTCAACTATTTATCAAACTGTTTTCAGTTGAAGTTTAATCTTTTTTGTGTGAAAATGCAACTATTTGGTTGAAAATTCATCTTTGTGGGTAGAAAATTAATGTATTTGGTTAAAAATTTAACTATTTTGTTGCAAATGTAATTATTAGGTTTAAAATTCGTTTATTGTTAAAATATCAACCTATACATTTTCCGTTTGTCTTTTTCATTTAATAATTCAAATATTTTGTTAAAAATTTAACTATTTTGCTAGAAAGTCATCTTTTTTGTTCGAAAATTCAATTATTTTGTTGGAAATTCGTCCTTTTGGATATAAAGCTCATCTTTTATGGTAAAAAATTCATATTTTTTAATTGGAAAAAATAAATAAATTTGAAATTTTAATCAGATATCGTTTTATTCTGTGTATAAAAGATGCTATGTTACAAATTTTACAAGAATAAAATGCCGGTTATTGAATATCAATGGTCAGAGAAAATGAAAAATTGTTCAGGGAAAAATCAGGGAATTTTGAAAATGAAGTTTCGGGCCACCCTTTGCAAATATCTTTTGTTGTTATATTACAGTAAAAATTAGGTTAAAAAATTCTTTTTTGGTGGTATTTAGAGATTTACTCTGTCGTTAAATTCACGTTGCATTTTATTTTGCGTAATGGACGAAAATCGTGATTCACGAGTCCTTTCGAATTCCTGGACGCACTTTGCATTTTTTATCGAGTCACAAAACGAACGTTGGCATCAAGCAATGAGGGACGTTCCGCGCGATCGCGATGCACGCACGCGTTTCAACAACCATGCAGTTACATTTACATTTAATTGAGTAAACGCCGTTCGTCGTTAACGGAAACTCGAGCTTTTTCCTTCAATCGTTGAGCATTTCTTAGAACAAATAACAATACGCAATTCCGTTGAGAAAGAAAATTTCGTTTTTGTTCTGAACAATTACAGAATGGTACTCTCTAAATCTGAATTAGTAGAAAAGTACTAATGGATAGTAGTTGTCTCCTAATTCAAATAGCGCCGATTCGTTTACTGCTAATTAGTAAAAATCTGCTAATTCCCCGTGGAGTAATTGACCAATTTGATCCTGATTCCGGACCTGGCCACATCGGGCTACCCTCTGTTAATTCATAGTTACTTTAAAAATTAGAATTAATTAAATTTAAAATTACTCCCTGTCTTAATTAGAGGATATTCAACTAATGCTTAAATTCATTTGAACAAAATTCTAAAAATGTATGTTAGTGTTTATTATTGTAGGTATTTTTTAAATCTGTTTAGAGTTTACACTTATTTAGATTTGAATTTGCCGCGCTAATCTCGAATGTATTCGATTAGTCTTCCGTTCGATTATTTGGCAGCGAACGGACGGAAGGAAGACAACTTTGTAAAAGTGACGAAGAGTAAACAGATAAACCGGTAAAGTCATGTGGATAAATCGCTTTAAATAATTCTCAATTCACCTCGTTAATCATTTACGCAAAGTTTTTAGACCGGAGTGAGGTGTTCATATCAAACTAGAATTATCCAGCTCTCTGAGATTTCCGACAGTGAACTTTGAGAAAGCGTTGACAACTTTTTGGCATTATAACCTCACTTTTTTATACTTTCCTCCACGTGCCAAAAAACTTTTCAATCAAATTGACGAATTTTCAAACAAAAAAGATTAAAGTTCAATCAAATATTAGAATTTCGAAGAAGAACAAATTTTTAGAAAGCAGTTGGTTCTTGATCAAAAAAGTTTATTTACATCTAAAAAAGCTAACTTTTCTACAATGAAAGCTGATTTTTCAACAAAAGAGTAAAGTTTTTAAGCTGAAAAGTCTAATATTATAGAAAACAGTGACTTTAAAATAAATAAATAAATCTTTAACAGAAAAGGTCATTTTCAATAAAAAAGATAAATTGTTAACAAGAAATTGTATTATCAACCAAAAATTTGAACTTTCTACAAACAATAATAATTTTATACCCACAAGGATATGACTTTTCAACAAAATATATGAATTTTTAACAAGATAGTTGAATTATCAACCAAAAAGTTGAACTTTCAACAAACAAGAATAATTTTTTACCCAGAAAGACGACTTTTTAACAAAAAATATGAATTTTCTACCAAATCGTTTAAGAGACACTTTAACGGTCAAAGATAATAAATTTGAAACTTTTTAATTTTAATTTGAAATTTTTTTATTCCCTTTATAAAAGATTCTAGGTTAAAAATGTTACAGGATTAAGATTGTGGTATATGAATATTAATGGTCAAAGAAAATGAAAAATTGGTTGGAGTGAAGTTAGAGATTTTTGAAAATTATGTTTGAGGCTACCCTGATATAATGTTCTTGAATTCATCTTTTTTGGTAGAAAATTAAATTATTTGCGTGAAGGTTGAACCAGTTTATTAAAAAATCTTTTGTTGCTGCAAATTCATCATTTTAGTTAAAAATTCATCTTTTTGGATGAAAATTCATTTTTTTGTTTGAAAATTGTTTTTTTTTTTAATTGAAAATTCAACTAGTCTAGTTCAAGATTAATTATTTTTGTTCAACATTTATTTCGTTGGTTGGAAGTTAAACTAATTTGTTGAAAACTCTTTTTTTTCTGTGAAAAAATTAATTTTTTCAGCTGGAAATGTAACTATTCCATTTTTAGCTGAAAATCGATTTTTTTTAAGTTAAAAATTCAAATATATACCCTGGTAATAGTTGAACTACTTTATTGAAAATGAATTTTTTTTGCTCGGAAATTTATCTCTTGGGTTGAAAATTGAACTATTTTATTAAAAATCCGTTTTTTGTTGTGGTTGAAAACTGATTTTTTGTTGTTAAAAAATTAATTTTTTTATTTAAAAATGTAAATATTCCATTTTTGGCTGAATATTGATTTTTTTAAATCGAAAATTCAACTGCTTGTATAAAAGTTGAACCACTTTGTTAAAAATTAATTTTTTGTTTGGAGATTTATTTCTTAGGTTGAAAATTGAACTATTTTATTGAAAATTCGTTCTTTTTTATTTAGAATTAATGTTTCACCTGAAAATTTAACTTTTCCATTTTTTGATGAAAATTTATCTATTTAGTTAAAAATTTGTTGTTTTTTTTTTGTTGAAGTTCATATTTTCATTTGGAAAATGCAACCGTTTTACAAAAAACTCTACTTTGGCTTGAAAGTTTAAGAATGTGGATGAAATCTTTTTTTCTGTCTTGACTGAAAAATCTTTATTTCTTGAAAATTTGTCTTTTTGATGAGAAAATTTGAATTCTGGGAATAAGTTGACCTATACTGTTAAAAGCTTTTTTTTAATTTTCATCATTTTAATTGAAAATTCATCTCTCTAATTGCAAATTGGTAACTATTTTGTTGAAAATTCTCTTTTGCCGTTGTTGAAATATCAGCTATTTAATTTTTTGTTGAGAATTCATCTTTTTGTTGAAAATTCATCTTTTCGTGTTAAAAATCCAACTGTTTTTGGTTGAACTTTAATATTTTTTGTTAAAAAATTCGACTATTTGGTTGAAAATTTATTTTTGTAAATAGAAAATTCCATTATTGGTTAAAAATTCACAATTTTATCTGTAATTTCATCTCGTTGGTTAAAACTCTTTTTTCCTAGTTGAAAATTCATTTTTATAACTGAAAATTTTAATATTCCATTTGCAGATTCATCATTTTAGTTGAAACTTCATCTATTTGGTTGGAAGTTAAACTACTTTGTTAAAGATTGTTATTTTTACATTGAAAATTCAATCACTTAGGTAAAATTTGAACTACACTTTGTTTAAAATTTATTTTGTTGTTGGAAAATCTAACTATTTCGTTCCAAATTCGTTTGTTTTTTGTTTGAAAAAAGAACTTTCAACTTTTCTGTTCAAAATTCATTTTTTTATTGAGAATTAATTTTCTCCACTGTAAATGTAACTATTCCATTTTTGGTTGAAAATTGATCTTTTCTGGTTGAAGATTCGACTTTTTTTGTAGAAAATTACTTCTTGGTTAAAAATTCATCCTTTTTGGTTGAAGCTGCGACTGCTTGGTTGAAATAAAATCTGTGTTGGTTAAGGATTCTAATATTTTGTTGATAACTCGTCTTTTTTGGTTTAATTCAACTGTTTTTTTCTTTTTTATTTAAAATTAAAATTCTTTTTTGTTAAAATATTCAAAATTATATGTTTCGTTGAGATTTTTTTAAAGTTAAACTACTTTGTGAAAAATTTATATTCTTGGTTGAAGATTCATCATTTTAGTTGAAAATTTATGAACAAGTTCATAACATTGCAGCTACTTATCTGGTGATAGTCAATTCATAAAAAAAAAATCAGTTAACACTTAGTTTTGATTTCATGGTTAATGACGAATCGACATAAAAATTTGCAAACTCGTCATGTTTTTATGTTTTCATCACGTCCTACTGTTTTATAATAAATTACAAAATTCATTTCGCGTAATTACTCATAATCTTGAATTAGCAATGGTTCATCTATGCTGTGCGAAATGTGTGATAAAAATCATAGAATATGTAAAATTAGCCAATGACTAACTCCACGGCAATATTTTCCAGGTTTTTCCTTTTTTGTAAACTGATGATATCGCCTTTCAAAATAAAATTTGCAAGTCACTCACAAAATTTAATTAATTAGTTTTAAAATCTTTCAAAATCTTTGAAATCTGTATGAGATTTTTTGAAATCTTGGAAATAAGTGTGGAATCTTTAAAATCCATGAACTTTTTTGAAACCTTTTGAAATCTTTGAAATTATTCTGAAATCATCGTGAAATCTTTCTAAGTTCCTTTGAAATTTTTTAATCTTTGTGAAGTCTTTGAATTCATTGAAATATTTTTGAATTCTTTTGTAAGCTTTGAAAGTTTTGTGAAATCTTCTAAAATCTTTTGAAATCGTTTGAAATCGTTTGAAATCTTTTGGAATCGTTTGAAATCTTTTGATATCGTTGAAATCTGATGTACACACCTTTGTAAAATCTTCTGAATCCTTGTGTAATCTTTACAATTTTGGATTTTTTTTTAATTTTCTGAAATCATTTAAAATCTTTTGAAATATTTTTAATCTTTCGGAAATTTGTTTGAAGTTTTTTGAAACAGTTCGAAAAGTTTTAAATATTTTAAAATCTTTGAAATTGTTTTGAAATGTTTTAAAATCTTTGAAATCTTATGTTGAAGCTTTTGTAAAACCTTTTGAAATCTTATAAACATTTTTTAAATCTTTGAAATTGTTCTGAAATCCTTGGAAATATTTGAAATCCTTGTAGATGTTTTTTTAAATCTTCTCAAATATACTAAAACCTATTCGAATCGTTTAAAATCTTTTGAATCGCTGTGAAATCTTTGAAATCCTTGAAATCTTTGTGAAATATTTTTAAATCCTTGAAATATTTATGCGATTTTTGAAAATCTTGAAAGTCAGTCAGGAATCTTTAAAATGCTTGAAATATTTTGGAACCTTTTGAAATCTTTAAAATTATT
>CAKNYM010048658.1:61403-83790 GCA_932195095.1 Andricus curvator
CCATTAACCGAAGTTTGGCGGGACTGACGTTATAACTCCCCCACATTCCTCCCTTTCTCACCGAGTGAGTCACGCTTACCCCGAAATTATATTAATAATAATAATTTTTCATTAAAACCCATACTGAAACAGGGTGGCTGCAAAACTTTATTTTCAAAATTCCCTGACTTTTCGGTGACCAATTTTTCATTTTGTCTGCCCATTATTATTCAAAGATCAGCATTTTAATCTTTTAATATTTTTACATAGACTTTTCTACCATAAAAGAGGAATCTGTAGTCCAAAAGGACGGATTTTCAAGAAAACATTTGAATTTACGACCAAAAAAAAAAATAATTTTTTTAAAAAAATAGCTATATTTTCAACAAAAATAATAACATTTTCAATAAAACAGTTGAATTTGTAACCAAATACTTTCAATTTTTTACCTAAAAAGATGAATTTCCAACTAAATAGTTGAATTTTTAAACAAAAAAGATTAAGCTTCAACCAAAAAAATGAAAAAACGAATTTTTAACAAAATAGGTACATTTTCAACAAAATTTTAGAACTTATAACTAAAAAGTTTAATTTCTAAACTGCAATTAATAATTTCAAACCAAATGGTCGCATTTTTAATTCATAAAAAATAGAGCTCAACCAAAAACAGTTTCCTTTTCAACCAAATAGTTAAATTTTCAAGCAAAAAAATGAATTTTCAAACAAAGCAATGAATTTTTGATCAAAAAGATAAGTTTTTAAATAAAATTATGAATCTTCAGCAAAAAAATGAATTTTTAAGAAAATACTTGAACTTTTGATCACAAAGTTTAATTGCCAACCTACAATGATTAATTTTACACCAAATGGTCGAATGTTTAATAAAAAAAGATTAGAGCTGAACCGAAAACAGTTGCATTTTTAACCAAATAGATAAATTTTCAAGCCAAAAAGACGAATTTTTTAGAAGAAAGATGAATTTTCAACCCGAAAACTTGAATTTAAAAAAAAGCTACATTCTCAACAAAAAATGTATAGGTTGATATTTCAACCAAAAAACAAAAATAATTTTTAACAGAATAATTACATTTTCACCAAAATAGTTAAATTTTTATCCAAATATATGAATTTTCTACCCACAAAGATGAATTTTCAAACCAAGAGGAAAAATTTTCGAGAAAGCCATCAAATTTTCGACCAAAAAAGATGAATTTTGAACAAAATAGTTCAATTTTTAAATGAAATTAAAAGATTTCCAACAAGAGTTGAATTTCCACCTAAGAAATATTTTCAGTGAAAACAAAATTTTAATCCGAAATGTTGAATTTTCAAGCCAAAAAGACGAGCGTTTTACTAAATAGTTAAATTTTTAGCGAAATACATCAACTTTACACCAAATGGTTGAATTTTCAACCAAGAAGAACTGATTTTCTACCAAAAAAAAAAAAACAATTTTCTACAAATTACTTAAATTTTCACCCAAATAGTTGAATTTTTAAACTAAAAAAGATCAGTTTTCAACCAAAATACAATAATTGAATTTTTATTACAAAAAATTAATTAAAAAAAAGAATTTTCCACGAAATACTTGAATTTTCTAATAAATTGTTGAATTTTCAATCCGAAAATATAAATTTCAAAAAAAAAGTTGAATTTTCAACCAAATTTTTAAATTTTTAGTTGAAAAAATGAATTTTTAGCCAAAAAAAAACGAATTTTTAACAAAGTAGTTGAATTTTCAACGTAAAATGTAATAGTTAATATTTCAACTAAAAAATATTTTTATTTTAATCAAAAGCAGTTTAATTTTTAACCAACAAAAATCATTTTCTACAACAAAAGAAATGAATTTCGGAACAAAATACATAAATTATCAACCAAACAGTTAAATTTTCAACCGAGAAGATTAATTTTCTACCAAAAAAGATGATTTTTTCAACACAATACACAATAGTGGAAGTTTCAACTAAAAAAGATAATTTTTTTCACCAAAAATGGAATATTCAAATTTCCTTTGAAAAAATTAATTTTTAACCAAGAAGATGAATTTTCAACGAAAAAGATTAATTTTTAACAAAAAATGTAATAGTTGATATTACAACAAGAACTGAAACAGATTATTTTTTAACAAAAACGTCGCATTTTCAACCAAAAAGATTACATTTTTACCAAAAGGAGGAATTTTCAACAAAGCAGATGAATTTTCAACCAAATTTCCGACCAAATTGTCAAATTTTTGTTTTTTAGTTATTCACAGACGTACCTCCCCCATGTAAGACTGCATAGAAAACCCGTTGCTTTCCTGAAAAGTTTTTTTTATTACTTACATGCTTTACTAAAACTCCTTCCCTTACCAAACTTCCTTCAATTTTATTTAATTATCAGGATACTATACTAGTATAAACTTAAATTTATACTTTTCTTACTCCTTAAAATAGTCTTATGTCAACGAGACACTAAATTAAACTTTAAAAAGCACTGGTGTGTTTTGTTTCGAAAATGCCATATGAATTTTGAATATTGTATTCTTCATACCCAATCATCATTAATATAACAATATAAAATTAGAATATAAATGGAGAAAACATTAAACTTTCTTCATTGAAACTCATAAGCCATCAGAAAGTATTAAAAAAATTAATAAATTATGTATCCCTAGCAACAAATTGGTACTCATTGATTCAGTAAGTTAGTACACTCGAACTCTGCTTTACCGGCCCCTGATATACCGGACGAGGTGGTCCAAGGGTGCGAGAGAGAAGCGCTTGCAAGGTCATCGTTGTTTCGCAGTTTACGGTTTGGCACTATAAGAAGCCACAAACAAGAAGAAGAAGGGCGGTTAGGAGAACCCCGATTTACCGTGAAGGCCATTGAGGGCACCCCGAAACGCCCGGTAAAGCGGGGCCCCAGTGTACTACCAAACAGTCTAGTAGAATATCATTACTAATTCATTCAGCAACATAAATCTTGCCATTTCATTTAGTAGTAGTATACCACTAAGCCATTTGAAAGTGATGGAATTACTAATTTAACAGTCATACACAATGTCACTAATCGCATTCGTAAATTTTCTACTAATTTGGATTTAGAGGGTAGCCCCTCGTTTGGAATTGAATAAAAGTTACTGTCTGATAAGTTATCAATCTGTTTGAAATCTTGAGCAGACTCTGGACTGCCGGATGCACTTGCAGGACACTCGATACAGTAATGAAATTCCAAACAAGTGAATCGTTATCTAAATGAAAACAGTGTCGAAGCACTAAGCGATTGCGAGGATAGGAGACGAGGGCATTGCCCAGTTTTCATTCGGACAAACTTAAATGGTTTTCTGAGTCGCTAATGGCTAACGAAGCCAGTGGAATCTGCTGGTGAATTGCTTATAGGAACTTTGTTCCCGTGTTACAAACAACAACCCATTTTCGTCTCGCATAGTTTTCCTTATCCCCCGGAACCGGAATCATCCCAGCCTCAACCAGACTTCTCAGTTCTCTCCGCCTCCATTCACAAAGCCCGAATCCGTTTCCCCTGCAGCATTAACTCGAGTTTAGTCAAAAGGAAATCAACTTACAGACGAATTTGCTCTATTAAAATCCTCTCCTTATTTCGAAATTGAAAGAAAATACCTTGTGGCGAAATATATGTATCAAATTATGCCGCGAGTCAAATTTGATAATGGGCGTTATTTGATACTAATGAGACACGGCGACAGATTTCTCGCATGGTATTGGTGAACGAGTAAACGAATGTGAATGACTCAAAAGCGCGCCGATAATAAACCAAATATATATCGCTCTCTTGAACTGTACCAGTGACATTTTCACTGGTTGAATCAGTAGTTTGGGTTATCACTGGTGAACCAGTGATTTTCCGATTTTGACTGCGTGAACTGTGAACCAGTAAGTGACTTATCCTTGATTCAACCAGTGATCATACCAGTGATATAGCGCTCCACGCGGCCAGGGCATGAACCTCCGGTCGCATGTCTTCGGGTTGCGCCTTCGGGTTGCGCCAAGCGAAATCGAACTTGATAGTGTACCAGTGAGTGCAGTTCCACCGACCAAGCTTCGGCGGCGTGGCGTCACTTATACGTGAGTGGCGCGGCCTATCTTGCGCATTGGAGGTGGAGGGGGTACACAGGAGTAAGCGAGGTGTCCGAGAGTGGTATCCGCCTTCTCTTTCCAACCTATGTATCCCCTCCACCTCTAAGCCACTGGATACGCCGCGCCACTCACGTATAAGCGACGCCACGCCGCCGAAGCTTGGTCGCACAGTTGGGCGAAAAATATGATATTCTATTATGCTGCAGCCTAGTCCCTATTCATTGCTGTGAATTTACTTTTTTTAAAAGATAATGCAAATGTTAACACGAAAGTGATGAATAAGAATTGTCATATGTAGCCAGCTGACGAACGACAACGCGTACGACTGCCGGCACTGAGTAATCAGTGAACATCACTGATTCAACCAGTGAGCCTCACTGATTGAACTAGTGAAATCTCACTGATTGTCAGTGATCCACTTCTGATTCTTTCAAGCAGTGAGATTTCACTGCAAATCAGTGAGAGTTCAATCGTTCATTTTAAGAGAGCATATTTTCATGGTTGCGTATTCAAATCCGAATTCTTACTTATTACTATCATGGGTCATTTTATTTGTGATGCTATATTTCTTAGCGTTACCGTTTCATTTTAATTTGTTGCATTTTGCTGTGAAATTTGAATATTGAGGATGTTTTCTTTATTCTTTTTTAGAGGGTCAATTTATCTTTAACTCGCTACATGTCTCAACTGATCAACACCATTTCCATGTCTCTCGTGAATAGTTATTTGATTTGTTTGAATTTATATTTTAAAACATATGTCGCATTATTTAACTGAAATGCTATTCTCGATCTATCAACGAAGCATTCCATTACGTATTCCGTATACTTTTGAATTATTTTGTTTATTGATTTATTTACTTTAATTGAACTTTAGATGCTATTTTTGGACTTAGGCATTCCCTTTGATATGAAATTTCTGTTTGCCAATGTTAAAAATTAAAAAAATTGAAATCTCAAATTTTAAGTCTTTTAAAATTAGAGTCCGGTTATCCGAACTGGTAATTGGAGGTAATCCAGTTTATTCAAAGTAATTTTGGTAATCCAAGTCATAGACTTGTAAGCCAGAGTAATCCAGGTAATTCGAAATAATTTACATAGCTGATCCAAAAAGTTTTTAACCATTTTTTTCAATTTGTTGTTCTTATTTATAAATTCTTGTATGTTGTTAAAAATTCATCCTTTTCGGTAGAAAATTAATCTTCTGGGTTGAAAATTCATGTTTTTAGTTGAAAATTCAACTATTTGGTGAAACATTAATCTGCTTTGTAGAAAATTTAACTATGTTTTTGAAAATTTTGTTTTTTGAAAACTAATTTTGTTAACTAAAAATGTAACTTCCAAGTTGAAAATTTATCTTTTTCGGTTGAACTATTTTGGTGCGAAATTTGATCATTTTGATGAAAATTCTTTTCCTTGTTGTTGAAAATGAATTTATTTTACTGAAAATTCAACTATTTCGTTTATTATTACAAGTTCATCTTTTTTAGTTGAAAATTTATGTATCTTTTTCTAGGAAATTAATTTTCATGTTTGAAGATTCATCTTTTAAGTTGAAAATTCCTTTTTTTTTTCTTTGGCAATTATTTTGGTGCAAAATTTAATTATTCTGTTCAAAATTCGTTTTTTTGATTGAATATTAATATTTCTAACTGAAAATTTAACTATTCCATTTTTTATTGTACATTTATCTTTTTTAGTGGAAAATCTATGTATTTTTTGGTAGAAAATAAACCTTCTTGCTTGAAAATTAATTTTTGTTGTTGTTGAAAATCCCTTCTTTTTGGTTTGGCAATTATTTTCTTCAACTGAAAATTTAACTACTCCATTCTGGTTTGTAAATTAATCTTCTTCAGTTGAAAATTCATCTCTTTGTTTGGAAATTTGAATACTTTCTTTAAAAGTCATTTTTTTAGGAATTTATTTTTTTACTGAAAATCAACTTATTCCATTTGCAGATTCATAATTTTATTTTAAAATTTATATCTTTGGTTGAAAATTGAACTATTTTTTTTTTTAAATTCATTATTTTTTGTTTGAAAATTAGGGTTTGAACTGAAAATTTATCTATTCAAATTTTGGTCGGAAATTTATCATTTTTAGTAGGATATTCAACTATTTGGTTGAATCTTTTTTAATCCAAAATTGAAGCATTTGATTGAAAATTCGTGTATTTTTTTGGAAATTCGTCTTTTTTGACAGAAAATTAATCTTCTTGGTTGAAAATTCAAAATTTAATTACTTGTTGGAGAGTTAAACTCTTTTGTTAAAATTTCATTTTTTGGTTGAAGACTCATGATTTTGCTTGAAAATTCATCACTTTGGTTGAAAATTTAACTATTTTATTGAAGATTCATTTTTTTTTTTTTTTAAATTAATTTTTATCACTAAAATTAGAAAATTCGAGTTGAAAATGTAACTATTTGATTATTAGTTGCAAAATTTGCTTTTTTATTGTTAATTTTTTTTTCATGAAAATTCAACTATTCCAGTTGAAGGTTCATCATTTTAGTTGAAAAATTCATCTGTTCAATTGAGAATGTAACTATTTGGTTGAAAAAAAATTTTTAGTTGAAAATTCGACTACTTCGATGAAAATTCATGTATTTTGTTGAAAAATCGTCTTTTTGAGTAAAAAATTAATCTTATTGGTTGATAATTTATGTTTTTGGTGGAAAATTGAACTATTTTATCAAAAGTTCATATATTTCTTTGAAAATTGAAGAATTTTGTTAAAAAGTAATCCTTTTTGGTTGAAAATTCACGTGAATCCAGTTCGGACGGCGTTAATCCAGCACTCTCTAAATTTGAATTCGTGAGAACTGGGTCTCTGAATCAAATCAGTAATCAAAAAATTTAAATTGAAAAAAAAGATGAAAGTTCTACCAAAAGAGATAAACTTTCAAATTAAAAAGACACATTTCCAACAAGAGTTGAATTTTCAACCAAGAAAAATTTTCCAGAGAATAAAGAAAAAAAGCTTCATCCAAAATATTGATTTTTCAACCAAATAGATGAATTTTCAACTAAAATTATGAATGTTTATACAAAAAAATTAATTTTTAAGAAAGTAGTTCAACTTTTAACGAAGGAGTTGATTTTTCAACCTAAGAAGATTAATTTACAAAAAATGTAATGGTAGATATTTTAACAAAAAAATATTTTAATTTTAAGTCAAAAACAGTTGAATTAAAACAAAAAAGACAAATTTTCAACAAAATACTTGAATTCTCAACTAAAACAGATTAATTTTCAACCAAACACTTGCATTTATAACAAAAAAAAATGGATTTTCTACAAAAAAAAGAGAATTTTCAACAAAATACATCAAATAATTTTCAACCAAGAGGATTATTTTTCTAACAAAAAATATGAATTTTCAACCAAATAGTTGAATTTTCATCTAACAAAGATAAATTTTTCACAAAGAATGTAATAGTTAAATTTTCAGTAAAAAAATAATTTTAAGGCAAAAACGAAAACGAATTTTCAACGAGATAATTGAATTTTGAATTAAAGAAATTAATTTTTTCCTAAAATTATGAATCTTTAACTATAAAAATGAGTTTTTTAACAAAGTAGTTCAACTTTCGACCAAATAGTTAAGTTTTCTACCAACTTGTGGACCTTGCTAAGGAAATATTGAATTGTCTACCATATTGTTAAATTTTCGAGCCCAAAATAAGAATTTCCTTCATATGAGTTGAACTTTTAACCCAAAAATGTGAATTTTCAACTTAACCAGATTATTTTTCACCACACAGTTACATTTTTAACCAAAATAGATTGAATTTCTACAGAAAGAGAAGAATTTTCAAATCGAAAAGACGAATATTGCACAAAATAGTTGAATTTTCAACCAAAGAAAATTTTGTTAGTCAAGAAGGAACCAATTTTCAACAAATTGTAGAATTTTCAAGGCAAAAAAAACTGAATGGACTTTCAACCAAAAATAGTTGGATTTTCTTATTAGGTTCTAATAATTCAGTTCGCATTTAAGTAAAAACCGAAAAAAAGGGGGAACGTCTGTGAAGCCTGCGATAAATAACTAGGAATTTTAATAATTTATTTCATAATTGATAATTGATAATTGATAATTTAAAGTGTGTCGGACTTCGCAACATTTCAGGCACTGAAGATATTATAAAATTGTACTAAATTGTACTAAAATTGTAACTAAATACGTATTGTTATTAACAAATTTAATTTTCTAAAACTAATTCCGTTAAGCTTCTGCGTTTATTTAATTAGCAGAGTTTATATTTTATATGTAATTTCGTTTCCTAAGTTTATAAAATCTGAGCAAGATTTGGAGAGGGAGGGAGGTATTTTACATGGGGGGAGAGGGGGTTAGAAATTTCAGAAAAACACCTTACGTAATTTGTGGATGACCCCTTATTTGTTTGTTTATTCATTCATTATTTCGTGAATTTATGATTATTTGTGGATCTGCGGACAGTGATGGTACGTGGGTTAGCGTTTGCAGATGATAAGGTTGTTACGGCAGAGTCAATCGAAGATTTGCTAAGAATGTTGAGCAAACTGAACATAAGCATGAAGAACATAGGCCTCAAAATTAACATAAATGAAACAAAAATTATAGTGTTTGAAGGTAATTTAATATACATAATTTAAATATATTCCTACATATTCTCTCATATTCCCTCATATTTCTACATATTCTTATATTCTTCATATTCTTTGTATTCCCCAATATTCCTATATATTCTGTATATTCCCGAATATTCTTCATGGAATATATTCCTGGTACACGAAAAATCAGAGTGGTCGACCCCTCGGCTTTGAGTTTATAACAGGCCGTAAAATACGCCTCTACTGCAAAGAGATTTTCCACACCTTTGTGTAATCTAATAGTAATTTTTACGATGCCGTTTGAATTTATGATTATTTGTGGATCTCGGGACAGTGATGGTACGTGGGTTAGCGTTTGCAAATGATAAGGTTGTTACGTCAGAGTCAATCGAAGATTCTGTATATTCTCGAATATTCTTCAGGGAATATATTTCTGGTACACAAAAAATCAGAGTGGTCGACCCCTCGATCGGCCCCTAATTTGTTAAGTCACTCGCCCATCTAAGTTAATAATTAAATTATATAAATTATATGAATGTCGAGTATCAAATGGTTTTAACTCATTATTCATCGTTCGATTGTCGGTTATATAAAAATCAATTTATATTTGGTATTTAAAAATAGGAAGGGGGGTCAGCTTCAGACTTACACGAAATTTTGAGTGGGGAGGGGGTTTACTGAATGGTCTCAAACCGTCACAAGGGGAAGGAGCACGTCAAAAATCACTAAAAAAAGCGTCACTTAATATGTGGACGCTTCCTAATAAAAAGTTTGTTTAATAATGGATTCTTAAATTGTTTATACTTTTAATGCCAGGAAATAAAATTCGAGAGACCTAAACGCGCTCAAGTGCTCGCATACAATGGGCTAGTAAAAAGATAATCTAAGTAATTACCAACATAATCAATTTGTCATGCCAGAAAAAAAATTGATAAGATACACTTGCATCTTCTGTTTAAAAAAACTGCATGAGGTTTTATGAGAGTAGGCGTCTTGCAACTGAGCTCATGGATAGTAGGTAAATAATAAGATAAGGAATCTGTATAAATTTAATGGTTGATCATGTAATGAGACTTTTTTATGGAGAAGATTCATATATCAGATCGGTAGTTAAGAATTAAATTGATCTTTGTCTGGATCGTAATCGGGATCGATATAATCGTGAGTGACTGTCTCCGAGAAACGATACAGACAGGGTTGATAATTAATGCCATAAATCCAAGTTCACCCCGATTCGACCGCCGGTGGGCGGCGGGCGGCGGGCTGCCAAGAAAGACTTCGATTTATCGATTCCAGGGTGGATATGGATAGGTGCAGCGATTCGTGTACCGGCCGGAAGTACAAGCCGAGTATGACGTACCACTTCCGGCCTGTACAAGGATATACCAGAACCAGCTCGTACAAACGGCCCGTTGCCGTCGTGGCCATTAAAAAGATTGGAAACGCCAAGGGACGTGGTATTTATACGTTGAGCTTGCATTTAAGAAGGTCTATACGCACCCATCGACTTTTATTAGCCGATTTAACGTTCACTCGACTGGAAATTGATATTCCGATAAAATATCACCTCTCGTGTTGAAAATTGTCGGGGAACTATTTGGGGCCAGGATAGACTATCCTGACCGCTAATGTGGCGCTGTCAAGACGGTCTATTCTGCCGTGATTTGGAAAAACACCGTTAACTGCAAAAAATCGCAAAATGAGGTTTTTATATCGTTGGGATCGTGGAAAAAAGATACACCTGATTATTAAAATAATGTTTTTTGAATTGTTAATAACTTTAAAAATAATTATTGCATAATTTTTGTAAAACACCGTTAACTGCAAAGATTGGCGAGTTGTGATTTGAGAGAGCCGTAACTGACCGTTAACTGCAGGCGTAAATCAGAGACGTCAAAATTCGAGAAAACGCCGTAACGGGCAGTTACGGACTTTACCAAAATTATTGGACGGCGATTTCGAGCCGTCGTGATTTCGGAGAGGTCCGTAAGTGCTTACGGCGTTCTCCGAAATCATCGAACCCCGAGAAAAAAAGTTTGTGATTCGAGAAACGCCGTAACTGCACATATTATTAGTTATTATATTTTTTTGCCGTGCAAGGCGTTCTCTCAAATCACGGCAGGCCTATTTCTGAGGTCCGTAATGCGAAGAGAGCCGTAACTGCCCGTTACGGCGTTTTCTCGAATTTCAGCATCTACATGATGAGAAAAAAAATTCTTTGTTTTTCATGCACATTTTTCATTTTCTATAATTTTAAATATCCTGGATATTTTTTGTAATTTGCCAGCACTCGATGAGGGCCTGAAAAGACTGACTAGATGATGATATAAAAAAATTCATTTTTAACATTTTTAAACATCCTGGCTCTTTTTGGAAATGTATGTACAAAAGATATTTGAATCAGACACTTCGAAGAATTTTTGTTCTTGACGGGCTAGTCAGCACCCGATTAGGGCCCGAAAGGACTGACTACATGATGAGGAAAAAAATGCATTTTTTATTGTTCAAATTTCATTTTTCATACTTTTAAAAAGCCTGGCTCCTTTTGGGAATGTACAAAAGACTATTTGAGAAAGATAGTTAGACAGTTTGTTATCCTGACAGGCTAGCCAGCACCCGATTAGGGCCTCAAAAGACTGACTGGATGATGAGGCAAAAATTGATTTTTTTATTGTTCATTCTTCATTTTTAGTACTTTTAAACAACTTTAAATAATTGCTTGTAATCCTGGGTAATGTACTTGTAATATAGAGTAATCCATTTGTAACCCGGAGTAATTCGGAATAATCAACTTGTAATCCAGCTAATTCGAAGTAATTCAGTTAATCCAGTTAATTCACTTATAATCTAGGGTAATCCAATTGTAATTTGGTAACTTGAAGTAATTTAGGTAATCCAATTAATTAAATTGTAATCCAGAGTAATCCATGTAATCCGGAGTAATTTATATCAGTAATAAAAACAGTTTTCAACTATTTCGTTGAAATATTGTTGTTCTTAAAACCTAAATTATCTTGACTAGAAATGTAACTTTTCCATTTTTGGTTAAAAATTATCCTTTTTGTTTAAGAATTCATTATTTTGTTGCAAATTCGTCTTTTTTGGTGAAAAAAATTAAACTTCTCCGTTTAAAATTCATGTTTTGGTTTGAAAATCCAACTGTTTGGTGAAAAATTGACCTCTTTGGTAGGATATTCAACGATTTCTTTGAAAAGTTATTTTTTTTGCAAATTATACTCTTTAGTTGAAAAATTCCTCTTTTCCAGTTGAAAATTCAACCATTTTGGTAGTAAATTTTCTTTTCTTCTTTTCAAATTTTCTTTAGTTGACAATTTAACTATATTGTTGAAAATTCGTTTTCTGTTAGGTTAAAAAATAATTTTCTCACTGTAAATTTGTTTGTTGAAAATACAACTCATAGGTTAAAAATTGAAACACTTTGTTAAAAAATTGTTTTCTTGGTAGGAGATACTTGTTTCAAGATGAAAATGGTTTTCTTGAAAATTTGACTATTTTTGTGAAAATTCGTTTATTTTTGGTTAGAAAATAATTTTTCAAACTGAAAATTTAGCTGTTCCATTTTTGGTGAAAAACAGTCTTTCTTAGTTGAAAATCAATGCATTTTGTTGAACTTCCGTTTTTTTTACAAAACTAAGATTATTGCTGGGAAATTTCTCTCTTTTGTCGAAGATTAATTTTTTTTATTAAAAAATTGAACTATTTTCTTGAAAATTCGTTTTTTTTTGCTGAAAATTAGGTTTCTTAACTCAAAATGTAACTATTCCATTTTTTATTGTAGGTTTATATTTTTTGTTGCAAATTCAAGTAATTGGTTTAAAATGTAACTATTTTGTTGAAAATTATTTCCTTTGGTAAAAAATTAATTTTTTCAATTCAAATAATAACTATTCAATTTCTGGTTGAAAAATTGACTTTTTTAGTTGAAAATTCAATTATTTGGCCGAAACTTTATCTTTTTTAGTTAAAAATTCGTCTTTTTTTGTAGAAAATTAATGTCTTGATTGAAAATTCCCATTTTTGGTTGAAAATGCAATTATTTTGTTAAAAATTAATCTACGTTATAAAAAATTTGATAATTTCGCGAAAAAGTCCATTGGTTAGGTGAAATATCTACTATTACATTATTTATTGAAAATTTACCTTTTTTGGTTGAAAATTCCCCTTTTTGGTAGAAAATTCTTTGTTTTTTTTTGTGTTCAAAATTAATTTTCTTAACTGAAAATGTAACTATTCAAAACTTATGTTTTCTGTTGAAAATTCGTTTGTACTTGTTTAAAATTATTTTTTTTTTTCAACTAAAAATGTAACTTTTCTATTTTTAGTCGAAAATGTATCTTTTTATTTTAAAATTCGCCTTTTTTGATAGAAAAATAATCTTCTTGGTTGGAATTTTCTCTTTTTTGGTTTAAAGTACAACTGTTTGTTTGAAAATTAACGGTTTTGGTTGAAAATTCATATTTTCAGGTTGAAAATTTAACTGTTTTACAGAAAATTCATCTTTTGGCCTGAAAATTGAACAATTGGGATAAAATGTTTTTCTTTCTTAACGGAAAAATCCTTACCTGTTGAAAATTTGTCTTTTTGGTTGGAAAATACAACTTCTAAGTTGAAATTTAAACCTTGTTAAAAATTCATTTTCTTTTTTGGTTGAAGATTCATCGTTTTTAGTTGGAAATTCATCTCTTTGGTTGAAAATCTAACTGTTTTGTAGAAAATTCGTCTTCTGGGTTGAAAATTTATCTTTTTTTGTTTAAAAATTGAACTACTTCGTTAAATTTTTTTTTGCTGTAGATTCATCATTTTATTTAATAATTCATCTTGCTTGAAAATTCATATTTTGTTTACAAATTTAACTATTTTGTTGAAAATTCTTTCTTTTTTAATTAATTTTGTTTCACTGAGAAATTCAACTTTTATATTTTTGTTCGAAAATTTATCTACGACTCGAAGTGCGCTTGAAATGAAAAATGATTAGGAACTTTATTGAACATTCTTTATTTTCAGACTTTCTGAAAATTCCGAAATATTCCGGATTTTTTTTTATATAATGGAGTATTCTGTATAGAACTTTTTTTTACATCAATGGATTTCCTCTGTATTTAAAGTCCTTTTTTAACCCTTTCATATAGGGGTTATTTTTTTGTCTTTTATATGTATAGTTTATTATCACGATTCAATAATAACTAATCCATTGTCTCTCTTTTTCATTATTTACTTGTATAAAATTGTTTAAATCCTTATACTAGTGTTTGAATATATTTCAATTTTTTTAAACATTTCCATACCTTTTAGAAGTATTTCTAAAATTTCCATGTACTGTTCAGAATATGAACAAATATTTTCCAATACATAATTTGTAATAGTTTATTTAGAATGTTTCAACATGTGCTTATGAATTTGATAAATATTTTAAAACACATCTCTTGTAAAATATTTTTTTTGTAATAAAACAAAAACTTCTAAAATGATCTTCCAACAAAAATAAGATTACAAGTACTTTCCGAAACAAAAGTAGGTTTTCGGAAATGGGAGAAAACCTAATTGAAAAAAATGATTTGAAGAAAAGCGAATAGTATCAAATGGAATCTTCTCCATGGAAGAAAAAAAAAACAATTTCTGCTTTACTTTTCAGTGATAAGTTCCATCCTTAGCTTTATAGCAAGTAGTCTCTACCATAAATACTGGAACAAGGATTTTCTCGATAGATCGGGAGGTGGATGCGGCAGAAAGAAATTTGATAGACTATGGGTGGTTTATGGTGGTTGGGGCAGACGTGGCATGTGCGCTTCTCGAAAAGTATGTTTACTCCGGGGACGCGACGGAACCGCAAATCCAATAAAAACCGCCAAGAGCAAATATCTCCCATGTGAAACGTCGTTTTATCGCGAGGGATATGCCCGACAGTCTTTTTTCCTTGCATCGCTTTTGAAATACTTCCAACGCAAAACATTGCCTTTTATTAATATTATAATTTTCCGTAAGGGATCGCCCATAAACGTTACCAATTGATGGGGGGGGGGGGGGGGGGGCGACAAAAAAAACAATTTGGGTCACTCCGGGGGGGTCCCAGTGGAAGTAACGTTACGAATTTACATTAACATTTAGCATGTTTCCTGATGATAAATTTTCAGGTGTATGCTTGTAATGAAATCTCCCGAAGTCTCCTGAAATATCTGAAGTCACTTGAATTAATTTGAAGTCACTTGAATTCACATGGAATAACATGAATTCACATAAGGTCACGTGAATTCACTTGAAGTAACCTGAATTAATTTTAAGTCTTTGAATTCTTATGTAGTCACTTGAAATCTCCTGAAATATCTGAAGTCACTTGATATCACCTGAATTCATTTGAAGTCACTTCAAATCACCTGAATTCATTTGAAGTCACTTCAAATCACCTGAATTAATTTGAAGTCTTTCAATTCTTCTGGAGTCACTTGATATATCCTGAAATACCTGAAGTCATTTGAATTCACATGAAGTCACTTGAAATCACCTCAATCCATTTGAAGTCACTTGAAATCACCTGAATTCATTTGAAGTCTTTGAATTCTCCTAAAGTCACTTCAAATATCCTGAAATACCTGCAGTCATTTGAATTCACATGAAGTCACTTGAAATCACCTGAATTCATTTAAAGTCACTTGAAATCACCTGAATTAATTTGAAGTATTTGAATTTTTCTGAAGTCACTTGAAATCTCGTGAAATACCTGAAATAATTCAAATTCACATGAAGTCACTTGAAATCACCTGCATTAATTTGAAGTCTTTAAATTCTTCTGAAGTCACTTGAAATCTCGTGATATATCTGAAGTCTTTGGAATTGACACGAAGTCACTTGAAATCTCTTGAAGTACCTGAAGTCATTTGAATTTACATGAAGTCATTTGAAGTCACTTGAAATCTCCTGAAGTCAGTGAATTCTTCTGAAGTCGCTTGAAATCTCGTAAAATATCTAAAGTGATTGGAATTCACACGAAGTCACGTGAAGTCACTTGAAATCACCTAAATTCATTTGAAGTCACTTTAATTCTCCTGAAGTCACTTGAAATCCCCTGAAATACCTGAAGTCATTTGAATTCACATGAAGGCACTTGAAATTACCTGAATTGATTTGAAGTCTTTGAATTCTGCTGAAGTCACTTGGAATATCTTGAGATACCTGCAGTCATTTTAGTTCACATGAAGTCACGTGAAGTCACTTGAAATCACCTGAACTCATTTGAAGTCACTTGAAATCACCTGAATTAATTTGAAGTATTTGAATTCTTCTGAAGACACTTGAAATATCGTGAAATATCTGAAGTCATTGGAACTCACACGAAGTCACGTGAAGTCACTTGAAATCACTTAAATTCATTTGAAGTCACTTGAATTCTCCTAAAGTCACTTGAAATCTCCTGAAATACCTGAAGTCATTTGAATTCACATGAAGTCACGTGAAGTCACTTGAAATCACCTGAATTCATTTGAAGTCACTTAAAATCACCTGAATTCATTTGAAGACTTTGAATTCTTCTGAAGTCACTTGAAATCTCCTGAAATACCTGAAGTCATTTGAATTCACATGAAGTCACTTTAAATCACCTGAATTAATTTGAAGTCTTTGAATTCTTCTGAAGTCACTGGAAATCTTGTGAAATATCTGAAATCATTGGAATTCACACGAAGTCACGTGAAGTGACTTGAAATCACATGAATTCATTTGAAGTCACTTGAATTCTCCTAAAGTCACTTGAAATCTCCTGAAATACCTAAAGTCATTTGAATTCACATGAAGTCACTTTAAATCACCTGAATTAATTTGAAGTCTTCGAATTCTTCTGAAGTCACTTGAAATCTCGTGAAATATCTAGTCATTGGAATTCACACGAAGTCACTTGAAATCACCTAAATTCATTTGAAGTGACTTGAATTCTCCTAAAGTCACTTGAAATCCCCTGAAATACCTGAAGTCATTTGAATTCACATGAAGTCATTTGAATTTACATGAAGTCACGTGAAGTCACTTGAAATCACCTGAATTCATTTAAAGACTTTGAATTTTCTGAAGTCACTTGCAATCTCCTGAAATACCTGAAGTCATTTGAATTCACATGAAATCATTTGAAGTCACTTGAAATCTCCTGAAGTCAGTGAATTCTTCTGAAGTCACTTGAAATATCGTGAAATATCTAAAGTCATTGGAATTCAATCGAAGTCACGTTATGTCACTTGAATTCTCCTAAAGTCACTTTAAACATCCTGAAATACCTGCAGTCATTTTAATTCACATAAAATCATTTGAAGTCACTTGAAATCTCCTGAAGTCAGTGAATTCTTCTGAAGTCACTTGAAATCTCGTGAATTCATTTGAAGTCATTGAAATCACCTGAATTCATTTGAAGACTTTGAATTCTTCTGAAATCACTTGCAATCTCCTGAAATACCTGCAGTCATTTGAGTTCACATGAAATCATTTGAAGTCACTTGAAATCTCCTGAGGTCAGTGAATTCTTCTGAAGTCACTTAAAATCACCTAAATTCATTTGAAGTCACATTAATTCTCCTAAGGTCACTTGAAATCTCCTGAAATACCTGAAGTCATTTGAATTCCCATGAAGTCACTTGAAGTCACTTAAAATCTCCAGAAGTCAGTGAAATCTTCTGAAGTCATTGAAATATCCTAAAGTATCTTGAATTCGGAAGTAGGTGTACATCCATTATGTTAAAAAGTCATCATTTTTGGTCAGAAACTCAGCTACTTGGAAAATTAACTATTCCATTTTTAGGAAATTAATTTTCTCGATTAAAAAATCATCTTTTGGGTTGAACTCTTTTGTTGAAATTTTTTTTTAAGATTCATAATTTTAGTTGAAAATTTATACCTTATGTTGAAAATGTAACCATTTTTTAAAAATTAGTTTTATTTTATATTGATAATAATAATTAATGTTTTTAACCAGCAATGTAACTTTTCCATTCCTGGTTGAAAGTTAATATTTTTATTGAGAACTGATCTTTTCTAGTCTTTTTCCGTTGAAAATTAATCTTCTTGGATGAAAATTCATCCTTCTTGGTGAAAAATGCAAAGTTTTGGGTATAAATTAATCCGGTTTGATTGAGAATTCAACATTTCGGAAAAAAATTAACTTTATTGGTTGAAAATTAACTTTATTTGTTAAAAATCCATTTTTTGGTTGAAAATTCAACCGTTTTGCAGATAGCTCGTCCTTTTGGCTCTAAAATTTTAATATTTTGTTGAAAATTAATGTATTTTGTTAAAAATTCATGTTTTTTGGTAGAACATTAACCTTCTTGCTGGAAAATTAATCTTTTTGTTTGCAAATTTAGCTACTTGGTTAAAAATTCATCTTTTTTAATTAAAAATTTAACTATTTTGTTGAAAGTTGAACTAGTTTTCTAAAAATACATATTTTTTAAGATTTACCTCCTTGGTTGAAAATTTAACTATTCTATTTTTAGAGAATTATTCTTCCAGGTTAAAAAATCATATTTTGGGTTACAAATTCATTTTTTTAAGATGCATAATTTTATATGAAAATTAATCTTTTTTTAAAGTCACATTTTTGGCTTAAAAATTCAACAATTTTGTTATACATTAATTTATTTTGTTGAAATTTCACGTTTTTCGATAGAACATTAATCTTCTTGCTGGAAAATTCATCTTTTTAGTTACAAATTCATCTCTTTTGTTGAGAATTAATTTCTTTTTTGGCTGAGAATTATTATTTTTAACTAACAATGTAACTATTCCATTTTTGGTTAAAATTTTTTATTTTTTATTGAAAATGAATTTCTTTTTTGAGAGTTCGTCTTTTCAGCTTGAAAATTCAAAAATTTGGTAAAAAGTTCAACTATTTGTTTGAAAATGAACATTTATATAGAAAATTAACTTTTTTGTTGAAAATTCACATTTGCGGGGTGAAAACATAACTGTTTTGTAGAATATATTCGATTTTTTTGGCTTGAAATTTCAACCGTTTGGTAGAAATTTCAAATATTTTGTAGAAAATTAATTAGTTTTGATAGAAAATTCAATTATATGCTAAAAAGTAAACTTTTACTTGAAAAAATAATATTTTCCGGTTGCCTGTTCAATAAAATCTTTTCATTTGGCTTAAAATTTAAACAGTTTGGTAGAAAGATTGACTGTTTTGTTTTAAAACTAAGCTTTTTTCAAAAATTTACTTTTCCGTTCAAAATTTAACTTCTTAGTAGAAAAGTCGTCTTTTTTCGCTTGAAGGTTAAAAAATTTTGTGAAAAATTCAACTATTTGGCTCAAAATTAACTTTTTTTTTTGGAAATTCATATTTTCTTGTTGAAAACTTAACTATTTGGTTGCAAAGTATTTTTTTTAATTAGCTTTGTTGTAGGAAATTCGTCTATTTGGTTTAAAGTTTAATCTCTTTTCGTAGAAATTTCATAATTTTTCATGAAAAATTCTACTTCTTTGTAGAAAATACATCTTTTGGGTTGAAAATTTTCATACTCGGGTTTAACATTCAACTATTTTTTAGAATATATAATTCGTTTTATTGGATTGAAAATTCATCTTTTATGGTAGAAAAGTCATCTTTCTTCTCCAAAAATAAACTTTTTTTCGAAAATTCAGCATTTCGGGTTAAAAATTCTACTGATTTCTAAAAAAATTGCCCTTTTGGACTTAAAAATTCAACTATTTGGATGAAAATTCAACTTTTTTTTAGTTGAATTTCAATCTCTTTTCTTAAAAAATCGAAAATTTGGTTAAAAACGCATATTTTTAGCTTGAAAATTTACTCTTTTTTTATTAAGAATTCGACTATTTTGTTGAGCATTCCACTAGTTTAATAACTGCCGTGATTTGGAAAAACACCGTTAACTGCGAAAAATCGAAAAATGAGTTTTTTATATCGTTGGAATCGTGAAAGAAAGATACACCTGATTATTAAAATAATTTTTTCAAATTGTTAATAACTTTAAAAATAATTATTGCATAATTTTTGGAAAACACCGTTAACTGCAAAGATTGGCGAGTTGTGATTTGAGAGAGAGCCGTAACTGACCGTTAACTGCAGGCGTAAATCAGAGACGACTAAATACGTGATGTCAAAATTCGAGAAAACGCCGTAACGGACAGTTACGGACTTTACCAAAATTATTGGACGGCGATTTTGAGCCTTCGTGATTTCGGAGAGGTCCGTAAGTGCTTACGGCGTTCTCCGGAATCATCGAACCCCGAGAAAAAAGGTGTGTGATTCGAGAAACGCCGTAACTGCACTTATTATTAGTTATTATATTCTCTTGCCGTGAACGGCGTTCTCTCAAATCACGGCAGGCCTATTTCTGAGGTCCGTGATTTGAAGAGAGCCGTAACTGCCCGTTACGGCGTTTTCTCGAATTTCAGCATCTCAATCAACACCGTTAACTGCATTTTAGATAATTAATCAACATTTTTTAACAATTTTTCTTGCAAAAATGAAAAGATAGTATGCAAATTAGTCAAGAACAAAAAAAATTCAGAAAATGAATAAGAATCAGCGATACACGCGAATAAAGATTTGAACAGTTTTCGTCGATTTTCTCGGCTTCGTTCATTTTGCAGTTAACGGTGTTTTCTCAAATCACGGCAGAATAAAGACATATTTTCTGGTCAAAAATTAAACTGTGTTTTAAAAAATTATTCGCTTTGGATTGAAACTTCAACTTTTATGATAGAAAAGTCATCTTTCTAGGTTGAAATTTTATCTTTTTTGATTGAAAATGTTATTTTTTTATTGAAAATTCAACGTTACTTTGATGGGGAGCGGGTGGGGGGGGGGCTACGGTTATCCTTTGGAAATAGGAGAAACAAGAAACCATCTACTGTGGTCCCGGTGGCGTAATTGGTAAACGCTTCACTCATGTATAGTGCCGTTCCTGGTTCAGATCCGGGCCGAGGTAGATTTTTTTTCTCGAAAATTATTGACCAGTAATCGGCCAGTAATCAATACTATTTATTTATAGATTGATTATCTCTGTTGTCTGTCAATTTAACCATTTGACCCCCGTATCTTTATGGCATGCATTATAGCGTGCGTTAAGCGATTTTAATTTGGTGATACTAAAAAGCTGTAACGCTCTCACATCCCCTTGAGCAAGCCACTATTGAAATCCATAACACGAACCTTACGCGGCGCGGCAGTAAATGCACAAACCGCACAATCATTTAAATTGCAATATTTACGATCAGTGAGGGCGTCGAGTTACTTTTCTTTGTGCTCTCCTGTGATAAAATTCTCAGTTTGAGATAAGACTCAGACCCAGAGAAAAAACTAGATTTTTTTCTAAAATGATAAAATCCTCCCCTGTTTGTACTCACCATAAATATGAGTTCCATAAAAATTCATAAGGGGCTAACCGCAACTAAACATTCCACTCCATATGTATTGCATAAACTATAATCTTTTCACGGAACAATTTATGCAAACATCCTGCTTCCTTCCTGACCTTTCATTTCATCATTTTTCGAGCAGAAAATTAAATCTTTTAGAGCAAGGAAAATCCTGGAATTGTCGGGAATTTTTTTTTTTCAAGTCAGGATCGTGATAATTAATATATTTAAGAATAACCTGTGAACATTCTGAAACAAAAGGGTGGCAACCAACAGTGGCGTTTTTAACCAAAAATTTTAATTTTTTATAACGAAAGAACGAATTTTCAACAAAATACATCAATCTTCGACGAAATAGTTGTATTTTTTATTAAAAAATACAAATTTTCAACAAAATTGTTAAACTTTCAAACAAAAACTAATAATTTTTAATAGAGTAGTTCCACTTTCAACCAAGTATTTTAAATCAAAAGCAGTTGAATTCAACCAGAAAGACGAATTTTCAACAAAAGGGTGCAATTTTCAACCAAGAAGGTTAGAAATTTTCTACCAAACTCTTGAAATTTCAAATAAAAAGACGAATATATTCTAAAAAATAGTTGAATTTCGAATCCGCGTACATGAATTTTCAACAAAATTGTTGAATTTTTAAACTAAAAAGGCGACTTTCCTACAAAACAGTACAGTTTTCAACCCAAAAACATAAATTGTTAATAAAAAAGTAAATTTTCAAACAAATAGTGGAATTTTTTACCAAGTTGTTGAATTTTCAAGCTAAAAAGATGAATTTTCTACCAGAAAGTTTAATTTTAAACAAAAAAGTTAATGTTCCAAAAAATGTTGAATATGATTTTTCAAGAAAAAGCTAATTTTCCACCAAATAATTTAATTTTCCACCGAAACTAATTAATTTTCTACAAAAAAGTTGGATCTTCAACCAAAAAAAGATTTTTTGGTCAAAAAGGGGAAAATTCAACTGAATTTTTGAATTTTAAGCTGAATTGACGAATATTTAGCAAAAAAGGTATATCTCAAACAGAAATGTTTGTTTTCAACAACAAAGTGAATTTAAAAAAAAAAGTTGAATTTTCCAGCAAAATATTTGAATTTTTTACCAAACGGTAAAAATTTCAAGCCAAAAAGACAAATATATTCTACAAAACAGTTCAGTTTTCACCCCAAAAATATGATTTAAAAAAAAAGTTATTTTTGAACAAAAATGTTAATTTTCAAACAAATAATTGATTTTTTGACAAAATTGTTGAATTTTGAAGCTTAGAAGACGAATTTTCTACTAAAAAGTTGAATTTTAAACAAAAAAGGTAATTTTAATCA